>QXVX01003126.1:118202-177647 GCA_013436065.1 Halocynthia aurantium
TGGATTACAAAGAGAAGTTATTTAACACTTCAATATTGTATAGGTATCCTTCTTCACACACCTTGTTTGAAAATTTCATTTGCACTGTGATTGCCTGTCTCATCTTTTGTTTGACTACACTTAAACTTTCGAAAGAATTTTCTGACAACTGATTTCTTTTTCTTTTTGTGAACGAAAGATTTGACCCTTGGATGTCTATCTTGAACTGAGATGGAATGCTCTCTAATGACATCAACTGACTTTTCTACATATGCTGGTTTACATAGCTTGCTATACTCAATCTGCAATCTCATATTCCTTTTGAGAGTGTCAGCACTACCTAATATATTCATTATAGATATCTCAAACATTGAAAATAACATTCATATAAGCCAAACTTACTGTCCGAAAGGGGTACCGATATAACAACTCCATTTCCTGTTCCAATCCACAGACGATTATTAGAAGAGATGAGGGCAGTAATTCTGAATGAAAAGTATTCATATTAGCTTTCACAAGTCCAAATAGATACCAATTCTCATCAAATCTATTTCTTGTATATCAAGGCTGACCTGTATATGCGAATAAGATGCAAAATCTAGACCTACCTTACAAAAGAAAACCCAAGTTTTCCAGTCCCAAGGACTTTGCTAACGTACGGTTCTACATCAACATCCTGCAAATGCTGCAATGTCCTGGCATGATAAAGACGTAGGGTGGAATCGAGCCGTATTGACACCCACACTCCATCTCCCGCCCACGCGAGACCTCTCACTTGGGACTCATGACGAGGATGGGCATTGAAGGTAGTCTAGTAAAATGTGAACTTTGTTAGCCTAAATCACAAGTGAATTCAATTGCCGTCAGTCGAACCTCAATTTTCATGTTCTTGGGATCAATAATTCGAATTTTATTTCTGTATCCACACCAGACTCTTTCGTAGACTACACTCATGCATCTTATAGAGTGATGGGGTCTTCCAAGGTCGAGTAAATGATAGTTTGATAGATCCCAAACTCCTTCTGAATGCGAATGAATGAATTAAGACACAACAGATAATGAAAGTAGCAGCTCAAACCAGTAATAAAACTAAGAATAACTAAAAAAACACTCGTAATGTGAAGTCTTTTATGGATCACTTTTCAAATAAATGAAAAAGTACAAAATAGAAAATTCAACCGTATTAACTCAACTACAAATGTGAGCAAAACAGTACCATTGTTCCTTCGGAATATCGCCACAGTTCCGTCAGCCAATGCTGCTAAGGCACGACCTCGTATGTGGACGATCGCCAATACCGAATCCTTGAGACGGATTTGATGAAGACACCGACTCCAGTTGCTCACAGCAGAATGTACATAGACACTACAGGAAGAAAAGGGTATTTAGGTATTCTAGTGTTTTCTGAATAGAATCAGTTACAACAAACCATCCATTCTGAGATCCCAACCACATGGTTGGTTGAAGGCTTGCCAGCCTGCCGTCATTCAGCGACGAATCCACTCTGGTGAATCCCAACTCGACTTGAGAAGTCAACAATTCCTTAGCGATGTTTATATCATTTTCTGCCGTGGGAGATTGGATCATTTGCAATGTACCATACTGAAATGGTGAAAAAATGGATAGCCTTGTATAATTAGTTTCATGGTAGAGAGATAGGAGATAAACTCTGTTGTACTGCCCTCTTTTCCCTATAATTTGTGAACATAACTTACCATTGGACTTCCAACCAAAGAATTAAAATCTTTTTCTGCGTTTTGGGACTTCATTGCGTTGCTTGCAACAGACCTCGGAGATGATTTGTCATTTGGCTTTGCACCGAGTGGGTCGGTGAAAACATGCTCTGTCACTTGGAATAACAATTTTAATTTGCAAAAATGGCTTTATCGGAATAAAAAATATTGATATTCGCAAATGTTACTACTGTGATAATTAATGATATAAATATTGACACCTAAAATTCAAAAATAATTAATTACCTGTTTGAGTGACCTTGGATCCACTGTTTGTATTATCCTTGGTATCTTCCGTAGCCTCAGTCGCCTCTTCTGTCATATTTGACGAGGATGAAGTGAGTGTTGGTGGGTTCGTGGCTGACGTCTGCATAGATGACCCACTTGCTGGACTCAGTGAATTATTAGTTAGATTTGAAGAATCAGAATCTAAAGATAAAAGATAAGAATGTTGACTTCAAAACAACTTTGCAAAAGACAACCCTTTTAAATGGGTAACCAAACGCAGTGCTATGCGGGATTGAATAAACTAAAGTTACATAAAATACTACCAGTAAAAGAATAAGAGATTTCCCTGAAACAGAGAAATAAATATTACCTTTCCCATTTACGCTTGAATCTAACTCAACTTCTTCAGCATTGGAATAGTCTTCCTCTTGCACTCCTAAAATATACAGAGATGCAATCAAATAAAAGCAAATAAGATTGGAAGATTAATAATGAAACATATACCTGGCACACTAGTTATACAAAGGATGTTGGCATCCGTTGCGCCGACTGTAAATTCATCCAGGCATTTTGTAGCATCGCGAGCATCTAATACTTTGACTTTTGGACTGGAACCTGATGAAGAACTAGATCTTGAGTCTCCGAAAACCAACCACACAAGTGAAGACAGAGCATCTCGTTGTCTAGCATCCTTAGCAATGTCTCGTTTCTGAGATTCAAGTTCCTATAGTTACGGTAGTACACACATCATCTATATTATTCGATTTTCAATAATAGAATACTCTTCGATAAGAATTAATAGTCGTAGAATACCTGATCAAGTTTATCAACATTAGATTCACTTCTCTTTTTAACAGCTTCCGGAGAACTAGTCTGGTCGGAGACCGCAGATGTCGGAGAATAAAATACGCTTGCAGTTCCTACAATAGAACCGCCATCACGGGTTTTACCGACTGCGATGTTGACAGCAACAGCACACCATAACTATGTAAATAGACATATGAAATCAAAATGAAATTTATACAAAATTACTTAATATGAATGCTAATTTAAAACTAATATGTCACAAGAGTGATGGGCCTACTTTCATATTCGAATTTGAATCAAGGAAAGGATGGCAATAGACCGGTACAGGAACTGTACGACATTTCTCTTGTGGCACTACTCCAGCGTTTGGAAGACTCCAACCGCATGCCTGAAACCAAAAACAAATCGTTAAGCAAAGATAATTGGATAACAAAACCAAGGGAATTCTTATTTCAATAGATAACTCTTGGAATATCAGTATATCTACTACTGTCAGAAGGGAGTTATGGCTTTTCTAGATTAAAAAAGCTTTGTTCACCTGCATTCGTCCATTTCCGTTAGATGATGAAGCTGAGCTACTTTGCCGATCAAGCTTCTCTGCCCTACAAAAAAGTTTTATAAGTTGAAGTTTAATAGTTTTCATTCCCAAATCTTTTCGCAATGCTTTTAAGCGAGAAAAATTTGAGTCTTTAATCAGACATAAATCACCAGCACAGACGTTATTGATTTTTTTGGGACAGAATAACATCTCGGTAAGTAGATTTGAAAATCAGTTCATATAGCAATATTGCATTGGCAAATCAGTTTGAGAAATTTTCAAATTATGACCAGTTATTTATAGCAATTTCTGTTTGTAAGTATGACCCACAGCATTCATCATATCACTGGTAAATCTCATATCACATAAATTCCATATTTCACTGATTTATGTATTCATTTCTTTGATATTAGGGATTTTTGAAGGTATTTGAGGATGAAGGATAGATGCAGATCAGAGAATATTGGGTAATAAGTGGGTAGTTCAGTAAGTTAACAACACAAAATTCAAATATGTGACCAAATTCTGTGAAGTGCATCCACTAAACTGACAAATTACACAGCACGCACTAATTTCACCCCCTTCAAACCTTCGAAGGTACATTTTTTTAATTTCTTCGATCCTTGAATGCATATTTCTGTTTTTGAAAAAAGTTATTGTAAAGAAAAACAGGCAACAATTTTTAGAAAAGCAACCGTAAGGCATAATAGATTGTGAACTGTAGATTGTAAATCAATGGTGAAGAAACTCCAAAAACAAACTTACGAGTCTTGTACAGCTTCGATTGTCGGCGATCTTCCATAGAGAGAAGCTGTTGTGCTACGTGACTTAGGGATGACCTTCGACGTCGGTGCATTGTACCCTATGCTAACGTCTGGAAGACCTGAACCAGATCTACGTCTGGATGTGCTAGGTGAAGGACGTCTCGGTGACACACCATTACCATTAGCTGTAGAATTCCCAGAGCTGAACAAGCGGCTAAAACTAAATATAAAATTTTATACCTAACGTGAGATCACACACACACATTCACATATATTAGATTGAATATTATCTATAGGGGTAATTCTCGATTCTTAAAGAATTCACTCTAATGAATGGTGATAAAGCAACAACTTTAGTATTATACATGAATAACCATGAACGTGAGAACTTAGAGAAGGCAACTCATAAAGTTAACTGTATTTATCATGAAAATATTTACTTACAACTGAAAGATAGAAGATTTGTTTTTGTTCTTTGCTTGTGTATTCAAGTCCGGATGATCTCGAGAAGCTCGCAACATTTCCGTCCATCTGACAGCTTCCTGGAGTTCCATCAGGCGCTCTTTGTACTGGTTTCGTTCCATCAACACACGGGCCATTTCCACTCTAGTGAAGCGTTTACGTTGTGACATCGGTACAGATTCCTAAACCACAAAACCGAGTAACATTTATCAATATGCATTTATTTCGCAAAGCATTCTGTTTCATGTCTGTTATTCTTACATCTTCATCAGAAGTTTTTGCTACTTGGTGAGTATTATTGCTTTCCAACTCCGTCATCTGCTTCCTGATTTTACTCAGCTCTGCTTCGAGTTCAGTCACGCGAGTGTACAAAGATTCTTTCGCCTGCAGAGATTTCTCTAATTCTTCTCTGTTCAAATTAAAAAACAGTTCAGCATTTTGCTTCAGGGGCTGGGGCATCTATAAATAATTCATCTTACTGTAACATTGTTAATTGTGTGGTTAACTGATCAACTTGATGAATAAGGTCATCCTTCACGACGTTCAAGGCATTTTTCGTAGCAAGGAGTTTTGTGTTTTCGTGGATCAGATTTTCAACTTCTTTTCCCATTCCTGACCGGGAAAAATTAAGAATTTGAATTAAAATATGATAAAGAGCAGTGAAACGCTGATATAATGCGTCACGACACAAAGTAATTGTTTTAATTCAATTTTTTTATGATTAAGTCAAGTATTGTACAATTTCTTCCACCCCAAAATCGTAGTACATTTCATAATACTGTAAATTTAAGCAAGTTGGGAAAGTAATTGTAAAGCATTTAGTACAAGATATACCATTGAAGCCACTGAAATCAGAATTCTGAAGAAAACTTCCTGGCGATGAGCTCGCCTCAAATATTCCTTTAGCAGCGTTAAGAGAACAAACAAGTAGGTAAATACTATTAGAAAACATCCACTACTTCCTCCTACGGAAGTTTACAATTTACAGCCGTATATCGATTCAAGCTGGTAGAGGTTCAATTCAATTGAAGCCTACCTAGTATATCTGCTCCATCGTCAACATCACCCAGATCTTGACGAGACATCTCTGCAAACAGGGAGCTCTCATTCACAACCTGGGCAAACCCTTCATTTTCAATTCCAGTCCTACAGAAAAATGATGGCTATAGGAATATCTAAATTACAAAACACTATAGGAAATTCATGTTAACAATTACTTTTCCATAGAATCTTGATCTGCATTGGGCATATCGCCGGATTCTGTTGCATGATGGTTGGACAAGTTGGGACTGAAGTCAGGGCCCAGTGCCAGCATCTCACGCACCTCATCGCTGACCCAGTCGCCCGATTCAATCGGCCCTTCTTCAGCAGGTGGTTCCAGAGTGGGTCCATTGCTCTGGTCTTCAGTTTCGTCTGTAAGATTTGCAGTGTTTAATAACTAGAATTGGACTATGACTAGAGATCAGTAGCTTTGAGAAATTCAGTATTGCTCTAGTTAAGAAAAGTATCTTCCAATTTCATGGAGATGGTCTAAGCACCAGAAACTGATGAATCATGCAATCAACCAAAAGGAAGCAAGCAAATTGGTTGTCTTCAGGTAAAATTAGGATTGGCACCAACAGAGCTTAGAGAAGGTGTGAGATAGGCAGTAAATTGATGATACTGGTAATCAATACAAAATCAATAAAACCATGAAATGAAATTTTGCAAATTAGCAGCATGCAGAAAGGTAATCTGGAAAGTATTGATGAGAATAATATAAACTGCATATTAATTGTAGAGCAGGAAGGTGTCATTAAGCAAGCACATCATAATATATTCTATATTAATTAGCTGTGTAAAACTTTGCGAACAGTGATACAATATATACTCATGGGTAAGTCAGTTTTTACCTGGTAAAAAAAACACAGCTACTTATTATACGAGTGTATACTGCACTGAATCACCTCTGTTTAGATTAATAAAGAATATGGACATGCAAAAATTATTGATTACTGCTCCATTTCAATATAATGATGGAAATTAAAGAGTTAGAATGTAGAATCATAGAGAAATAAGGTAAAGTTAGCAGGCAATAATATTCCATATATAATTGTAGATTGCTCTCAAACCTATGATTTTCTCTTTAGAATTACAAACTGCATGATACTGTAGATTGCAATCTTCAAGATCATTTTCTTCCTTTAAGCGATTAAATGGATTTTGCCTGTGCACAATGTTCTTTTGCAAAGAAGTATTGGATATACTTTGTGGTATTTCAGCAGCTTTGTGCAGGAGCACTGAAGGCACTGTACCGTGGACCTCCGTTGATGATTGCTCTGTAATGGCTTTTGCGTTGACTGCCAGCTTTTGATTTGATGGCTTTGATTTGCCAGCTTTTGATCCGCTGGACTTTGTTCCTTCCACAGTCTCGCATGTTAAAACTGATATCGAATACACCAGCGTGGATACACATTAAAATGCAGTGATGGACAATGTAATTAAAAGTAAATAATCAATATTTGGCAGATTTCTAAGTATTTTATATGACATATGCTGCAAGCTACATGATATAAAGGTTGTCATAGTATAAATGGGCTGATTGTGCAATTCCACAAGCATATTGAGTGAACCACTTACCCATATCATCTCCTGGAGCAGGTTCAACATGTACCGGGTTTTCTTTTGGAATTTGTTTTTTGATACTTACAGATTTTTTCTCGTTAGTTGCTGGAGAAGAAGGCATCTCATCCTGTGCAACAAAAGTCTAGTATTTTTATATCTATAAAACTTTTGAATAAAATTACACATCACTTTCATTACAAAAAAAATATGTTCTTGTATATATAAAGATGCATGACATAAATATGGATTTCTAAATAAATGCTCCCAAAAATAAGAATGAATGTCACCTTGATACTCTTATGCGATCGGTCAAAATCTGGAGTCGAAGTCAGTCCTCTGGTGAAATTGGAAGTCGGCGTTTGCGGTGACATCTGTTTAGCTAACTGAACAAGCGACTGCGGGGTACCCGGAGTAAGTGGGGAGGTTGTGTCTAGTGCTTTGGGGCGATCTTTTCTGAAATGATATAAAATCATTGTATATCACATACATTATACATGCTCTATAAATGAAACGTAAAGGAAACAAGCTAACTAACAGCAGTACTACAAATCAAAATTAGAAGTGAAATTAAAAATGAAAACAAGCAAAAGATAAGTTTAACAATAAAAGTTCACTTCCATTCTCATATGTAGAGACAACATATGAAGTAGGCAAGATTTCAGTTAGTGGTGAAGTTAACTTATAGAATAATCAGTTATTGTGCCAATACTATGGAGTATTATGAATGTTGAGTGTTATAAATAAAAAAATGATAAATAAAAAATGAAATGTTTTTAGTAGCGACATAACTCAACTCAATGTCAAATAAATTTTGAAAAAAGGTTAATAACAAACTAAACAAGCAAGTTCTGCTCATGCAAGAATGAAGAACTAAGATTTACCTGTACCATGATCCATAACTACGCAAGAAAATAGAAAGTATATGAATAAAGAATTGTCATTTCTACAGCAGAATTATAAACAAATATTCCAGTACTCCAGGTTGTGAACAAGTTGGTTGTATAGGGTTGTATTGCGACTTACTTTACTTTAGGGCTCTGCGAAAGATCCGAAGCAGAATTTTGCTGGAGGACTTTAGTCTTTTCTATGTGTTCAACATACGATTGTATCATCTGAAAAATTTAATTTAAGTTAATTAAGGTGCGTAGAATTGAAATTCCAATCTCACTTGGAATATATTAGGTATAAATGCTAGAGATTCGAATTTCAAAATACTGTATTTTGAAATAGTTTAATTATTCAGGAATATTTATTACGGATAAAAATTTCATCTGTAAGAAGTCGGGGGTTTATGTGATTAATTATACATGTCTTTCCTATATCATTATTTGTTTTTATTTATTACGTCCTAATTTCATTTTCAGTCTTGTTCAATTCAATATTTTAAATTCAAAGCCACTGCGTGGCATTCAAACTTTCATGCAGTGAAGGGGTGGTGCAAGTTTTTAATGCTAAGTAGAGGTATGGATCCAGATGAATTAATTATTTTTGGTGAAGCTGTCCTCTGTATCTGCATATTAGAATGGCAGGTAGCATGAATAAACCTCAGTGTGTCTCTGGTGAAGTTCATTGTATTCTCGCTTCAGTTCAGACTCTCTTTCTTGCAGTCTTTCAGCTGAAAAACACAAAATGCGAATTAAACTCATCATAAAGAATTCAATTGATTATGGCCAGCATGTTTGAAGTATGAAAATACTAAGGGATGGATGGAAAAGATGTCTTTCAATATATAACTGGATAAAATACAACTATAGAACCGTATATTCACCTTGGTCAGCATGATTTTTACAACGCATTTCAAGCTGCCTAGTGGAACCCTCTAATACTTCAGCTTTATGTCGAAGGTCACGACTAATAAGCTCAGATGTATCCTCACTTTCCATGAGCCGTTGTTCAGCCAGACGCCTTAACTGGCGTTCTCTCTCAAACTGCGTCTTTAGTTGCTCTTTATCATCTTTCAGAAGTTCGATTTCGACGACCGATTCTAAATGTTACAACAGTTGGAAATGTTAACAGTAAATAGCATGGACACTTTACTGAGAATTGTTGATGGATGTAATTCAAATTTATAATGCATGAAATTATAATTAATCTTTAACAATGACATACTATTGTTTTTTCAAGGCTACTTCTATCATTCATCACACTGTCATTACATATATGAAGATATGTTCATGTAATACATAAATTACCCATCACGATTAAACATATCTAGTATATTCGTACGCGGATAATTTAGCCAATCAATAAGAAAAAATGACGGAACCAGCGAGGTCTAAGAAACATCGGTTTGAAAAGGAGTTGGAGCGGAGTAGGATTTAATTATTTATGAAGCGCAACATTGATAGTTAACGTGTGGCCAGACTCCCTGCACATAACAATCAATACAGAAATGACGCCATTCCATCTGCTGCACAAGATGCTAAAGGATACTATTGATTGACATATTTTATTGATACCCATCACCTTCTCTATTAAAAAAGCATCAAAGATTGCAATTTTTTTTTTTAAATTTAAACATCGGTTACGACTCTCAAGAAGCGAAG
The DNA here is from genome assembly GCA_013436065.1 of Halocynthia aurantium. Classification (NCBI taxonomy): domain Eukaryota; kingdom Metazoa; phylum Chordata; class Ascidiacea; order Stolidobranchia; family Pyuridae; genus Halocynthia; species Halocynthia aurantium. The sequence goes on from QXVX01003126.1 coordinate 127,864, forward strand.
ACAAATAAACAAAGTTATGCCATTGTTTTTCAAAAGCTGAACACTGGAAAGAAGGAATATAAGTATATGTTTGGGAATGGGGAATGCGTATGCTGGACCAAAAAAGATACTTTGATTTTATGTAATATAGATTTATTTTATACTCACCATTATAGTCTGTCATAGATTGATCCAGATTTTCCAGTATCATAACAACCAGAGGCATAAGCTCTTTGACAACATCTTCGTCATATCGCCCTATCATACGTTCGAATTCCTTGTAGACACTGGTCGCAAGTCCTTGCACCTAAAGTAACAGAGAATTGAAATCATATACCTGATATTATTATGGTATTAACAATTGATTAGTAATAATATAGGGAAACTTTTTTCCAACCAAGCTCAGTCTGTATATATTTGAATATGGGATCGAACATGTGAAATGTATATCAGCTTCCTAAAAAGCAGAACATTTCTATATTGAAGCTCCTGTGATATGTCTACACCAAATTATCACAACAAAAGAAATTCAATCTATCATTTCGTTTCAGTTATTTTTCAGATGAAGTTTCTGTTATCAGATATCAGTGTATACTAGTACAGAAACACTTCTCTGCTTTTGGATTCAAAATTCGGTTGCTATCACATAAATACTAATGCATACCTATACATATATAAACATGTCATATTAATCTCACCTGGAAGGGCAACTCTGGACTAGGCAGCTTGTAAATAATAGTAATAAAGCGAATCATTCACCAAAAAATAGATTTGGATTACATATGAGAAAAACTGGTTTAATTTCACCATGGTATAACATACCCTCTCTGAGGAAACTCCGAAGTTGTCGGTATCCAGATCAGAACCATACACGGTTTCGCTGACGTTCATCATAGCGCTTGCTTGGATTTACATCAGCACCACTGTTCAACAGTTCAATTTCTACTGTTGTAAATAAGTCATACCATCATGAAGATAGACAAAACAAGAATATTAGTATTGTTAATCGAAATGGTGGTCTGTTGATGACCGCAATATCAAAAATATGATATATTCCACTGGTACAATTGAATATTACATTAAAGGTTGATATGGAATATGCTACTTGTAAATATATATACTTGGAAAATACAATATTAAAAGTTCGCCAGCTGATAAACAAGAATGAGATGAATTGAACATTTTTCAAATGGAACTTAAACTATTTGGAATCTGATTGAGAATCTCATTCAATCAATACTTAATTCAAAACAGCACATTCAAGGCTATAGTACGCAACCACATTCCACACCATTAGGCACGAAGTAACATAACAGCTGTTCATTATTAGGTTCAACTGCATAATATGGAAAGAAGGCTAACTAGAACACTAAAATTGCATTATTATTATATTATGCAAGAATTTAAATTAATGAACCTGTGATTTATCAACGTTCAGGTTTTATCAAAGTTTAGACTAGCACAATAAACTCATTCTGTTAAATACCATGATTATCAATTAATCAACTGATTTTCTGTTAATTCATCATTCAGAAACATATTGTGCATGTTAGTGTAAAATCTGCTTTTGAAGCAACTATTTTACACGGGTTCAAACATTTAGCACATTGCTGACATTTCTCCGAAAAAGCTTACAGAATATAATAACGAGAAAAATTATGAGCTTTGCCTGTGTTGGCCACAGTTGCTTAGCATAGTATACACAATATATATTTAAGGTATTCAAGAACAAGATGGTCAAATTTTACAGTCATTTGTCGGATTCATTTCCAAGCTGTAGGTCTTCAACTGTTTGTTTATAATTTTGATGTTTAAATATTATTTATGTTGATAGACAGTTACAAAATAGCCACCGGCAGTGTTGGAAGTACAACAGTATAAATTCAACCACAAGAAAACAGCTTCAAATTTTAAGAATTCATGCATAGATTTAATCGCTTATTATTTGTTTTTATTACTTTCACACATCATTCCATTAGAGAAAGGATTTCCACATTACGCTCATAATGTTTAGCTATTATTATGGTGAAAACTGGGTAGAGGGTCTGTGCTGTTAAGACACAATATCAGAATTGTTCCAAAGTCAAAACTTCAAGTGCAGTATTAGTTACAGTTCTCATTGCACTAGACATTATCCTTATTACAGAGTTATTTATAGTCTTAAGTCGTCAAGATTAAATTATGAGTAGTTCTCAAGTGACTAGTCACAGTAAGTTGTGTTGTCACAGTTGTGCACAAAACATAGAATATAGTTTATTATATTTTGTGATACTTCAACATTGGAGAGTATATTTTGTGTTAATATTAAATTCACTACTTGGTTGAGGTCAACACCACATGTCATTGAACCCCATCAGCTAGAAATGAAGGGGTATCATAAAAATCTCACACACAATTCAATATTTGCATCAAATATTGGCAGGTAAGGCAATCGGCTTTTTTTCACCTTTGCGCATACCGTTGAACATAATAATCGACCTTCCGTTTAAACCCGTTTGGGTCTTTGCGGTGATGATCTGCCGCCTCGGTATTGAGGGGATCATCAAAATCACAGAGGTCTGTAAACAGTGCGTATAATCCCCACACGACTTCCTTAAGCGTACGAGTGGGGGCCCAACCCGTGCCATCAAGAGAATGATCTCTTAACAAGCTAAGACAAACGTCCCCGTTTTCACTGATGTTCGGATGCCAAATTCTAGTCCTACATTTCACCACAGGAGGTTTTATGTTGTATTCCTCGGGAACCTCTACTTCAAATTCAAAAGTACCACCCTTCCACATCCCCTCATCAGGGACCACAGTGACAACAAACTGATGCAAACAATCCGGATCCGGAAAAGCGACTTTGCATGAAGGTTGGATGCTTTCTTCAATCTCCAGCGCTTCTTTTGTTAAAAGTCTATCTCGTATTGAAGGTCTAGTATAGTTTTTCAGGCTGGTAGGTTGGCCAGTATCTTCCTTCTGTTTGTTCTCCTTCGCCTCTTGGATTTTCTTTCTGATGTTTATCATGTTACCACTTCAGTATTTCCATAGCCAAGGCAATACGCCAGTTTAAATGTTTACCGACTGTGGAAGTGTAATCTGCCATAAAATACGCATTCGCAAATGACAAAGGTTAATTAATAAGCTACTTTTTTTCGAGAACTATCAGCTACCTCCACACACACACAGACCTAGCGTAAGTCTATTTAACTTGAGTGAATTACCAGACCTTCACCAAGTGTTCCCCGTGAGCAAAGAGTCGCTCTCGAGGTGTTCCCATTTATAAACAACGCAACTCGTGATATTGCTGTTTACCTTCTTGTCATATAATAAGGAGATTAAGACGACATAGGAGTCAACTATTTTCTATATAATTCTAGAAACCCTAAACATTGTAGAAAAATATTCCAATTAGTTTGATTAATCGATTTTTCACTGCTCTTGCCTGTCACCATGCGACGATATATCACTCAAAATTTCATTAGATGTGAAAACTTTTTAACAAAGATACTTTCATATTGTTTTAACATCAACATTTCCCCCCCATTATCGCCCGATTCAAATCCCCAGTCCATTTATGCTTACTCCAATTCATTTCCATACTTAAAAGCCTTTATATGTAGAATGTTAACACGAAAAGTTATACCATATTGTTTTATTGGCTTTAAAGTTAAATCAGTTACATGCTACCAGATTACATGCAAGATAGTCACATTTACCTACTGCTACTGCTAACTGAGACCCGGACTTCTTGTTTTTCACACACAGACAAACACCACCCAGTCTGTGTTCATCCCTGAGTTACTGTTGACATGAGTAATGGTATATGGCCAGCATTGTTCCCTCTCAAGCTGTGTTCATGTGACACAAACATTTCACAACCACCACACAAAAGAATATGTACCAAATATAATGTTTTAAGGAATAATTATACTCATTGCAGTCAGTGCACAGATATGTTTTTTGCCCACACCGATTACAAAAACGAGAGAAAACACAGTAGGCCAGTTAAAAAATTTGTGAATTCATCTTTATCCAAGAATAAATATCTAGAACTGTTTCCTATATTATTAAATATGTACAATAATTGCCAGAAAGTTTCATCACATTTTTTGGACGGGAGTGATTCCAATGATACTGAAACATGCATCCATGATGATTGTTGTTGCCTCGCAAAGAATTAGTCTACCCATGTTTACTTTGATGATTTCCCCTGAAAACACAATGGCCAGAAGATGTTAGTTAAATTTCCAGCCTTATTAGTCTTTACCATAGGTACCATACCTGTTTGTCGGTCTTTCTCCACGCAATAGCATACATCATAGAACTCCGTAAACGTAGTGGACAGCTCATACAAATAGTCGCATAGAGTGTGCAGCGTTAAGTCCTCACTAACTCGCAGCAAAACTTCAGCGAATCTAGCAATACATTTTGCCAGTTTCACCTCCTTAGGGTGTTCAATTTCCACACCACCTTCAGCAGCTGCCTTGGTTAAGGCCTCCTTGCTTACATTGGCTGTCCTTGCAATTGACCTGATGATGTTATGTTGCATATGTCACATAAAAGAAATGTTGTACAATACAAAAATTTTCATTATCTCCATATATTCAGGATCAAAACTCACTTTATCCTTGTATAAGCATAAAGCAAGTAAGCTGCAGTGTTTCCTCTATCATCAAGCATTTTATCGAATGAGAACATGTAATCGTTAATGTAACTGTGTGACAAATCGGCATACTTAATGCATCCATATGCAACTGCTTCCTAAAGAGCAGATATGTATGTAAAAAAATAAAAGGTTTAAAAAATATCAGCCAAGTATCATACTTGAGCAGCTTGAAGTTCTTCTTTAGAAAGCACTTTGTCACGATTCTTTTCTATCAGTTTCTCCGCAGAACGTTTCAAACCCTCGTCCAGCAGATCAACCAACCTGACAGTTGTTCCTGAGCGAGTTTTAAACTTCTTTCTGTAGAAAGAAATTAAATTACGAAATAATAAAAGAAGATGTAGAAAGTAAAAGTAAAGCCTCACACAGTATTAAAATCACTGATAAAAATAACCAGTATCCTCAACCCACCTATCTTCTCCAAGAACTACACCAAAGCCAACATGAGAGACCTTTGTTACTTCAGGATTATACCACCCAATCATGCGTGCAGCAGCAAATATCGATTTGAAGTGACTGCTTTGTCCTGCATCTACGACATATATCAAAATATTTCCTTTCTCATCCTAGAATACAAATATCAACTATATTATTAAAATGAATTCTATGTTTCTGAATTTCAAGTGAAAATGTAAGAAATCTCACAAATAATCTTTGTCTTATTGCAGCGAGATCACTGGTGTCATAAGTAAATCCTCCATCTGATTTAACTATAGTCAATGGAAGATCAACATCAGGAGGGAATACCAACTTCCGTCCATCCTCCACTTTGACCAAACCTGAAAATATATGCATATTCCATAGCATAAAATTAATTGTCAAACATGTGTGAGGAGTATCTTTTGATCACCATAACCAACCTTTCTCTTCAAACTCTTTTACCACATCTTTCATCATATCTTGATAAAATGACTCTCCCCGTTCTATCAAGTTGTAAATCTGAAGTCTTTCATAAACCTTGTTAAACTCCTTTCTATGGAAAACAAGATTAAGTGGGTGTTGAATATGGAGTAATATGGTTTGAAAAAGTAATGAATAGCATATACCTTGATTCATCGCATATCATTTTCCATGCTTTAATATAGTCAGGATTTTTTGCTTGTAAATTAACGACAGCTTGGTAAGCACGCTTTTTGAATTCCTCTTCGTCGTCAAATCTCTTTTTTGATTCTTTGTAAAAAGCCTGTAACACAATCATCAGTAACTTACAAATGTAATTATTAGTTATGTGCAGTATCTGTTCTAATGAAAACTTATATTCCAGTAAAGGCAGGGTAGTTTTTGTTGAAGCAAACACAAGAATGAAAATTGACTGTGAAATGTTACCTACCTGTAGATCACCTATTGGGGGCGACTCCTCTTTATAATTTGGAAATTTATCTGCTAGATGTGCGATCAACATTCCAAACTGCGTACCCCAATCACCGATGTGATTAACACTGCAAATTTGATGCAACGATATATCTGTTCAATTCCAATAGCAGGAAACTGATAGATTAAGCATAAAATTTACCCAAGGACATCATGTCCCAAGAATCTGAACAGTCGACTAATGCAGTCACCCAAAATAGTAGATCGAAGATGCCCAACATGCATCTCCTTAGCAATGTTTGGTGATGAGAAATCAATGACAAGCTGTAGAGAGAATGTAGCATACTTAATTTTGTATTATTTAATGACTGAAATTAAACAATGTACCTTCTTTTTCTCCATTACTTGAACAAGGGCACCAGACACAATAAGATTTTTTATTGTGTCCAGTAAAAAAGATTTTGTTAAGTGAATGTTAATGAAGCCTGGTCCAGCAATATCAACCTGCAACGGAACAAAATCAAAAGCATAAAAATACCACAAAATATGGAAAGCTTATCGCTTCTATCAAAGGACACATACGCTCTCAATTAAACGGCATTTCGGAAGGTTGGATACAATCTTTGTGGCAATATCTCTAGGAGAAATCTTTTGACCCTTTGCTTTTAAAAGCTGAAAAACATAAAAAGTGTTAAGTATCACTTGAAATTGACCATAGACAACTTCATTGAAACTTACTCCAGCAAGAGACATGGCACTATTGCACTGATAGTCACCAAATTTGTCATTCTGACTTATCGTTATAGCAACAGGAGGGTCTGCAATGCCTGGTACAGCACGGCAAATAGCAATCTTGAATGCACACTTGAGAACAGTAACGATATTGGGCATGACCTTATTGTTTGGCTGCGCAGATAATTCAGCATCAAGGCTCTAAAACAAAACTTTGTCATAACATTTCCTATTTTTGATAGCACAGAAGACTAGTTTTATTTACTCTTTGCAGGTGAGTTTGCTGATAACGCAGCTTATCATTCAGCGTGGTTAGCCGAGTTATTTCATCACTGACTATTTCTTCCTTTTTGAAAACATAAGTTCCTTCCTCCAGAGCTTTGAGGTCCCTGGAAAGCTGATCAACTTCCATTTCCTAAGGAATAGTTATTGTTTACAAAAAAATAAAATATCTATCAGAGCAATATTCTTGCCTGTGTTTTAATAGCATTTGATTTTTCTTTGTACTGCAGTTCCGAATCACCCATGTTCTGCGATCAATAAATACTTCCCAGTCTATGAATTTCCTGAAAGCGTTATGCTAAGAAATAAGCAAGTATTAAGTTCAGTGGAATTATACCTTCATGGTTAGGAGCTAAAGCAAATAATAAAAAAATGATGTAACATTTCATAATACACAAGATCTAAATTCTCCATACGCTGGAACGAGAAACAAACTGGCTGATGAAATTTAAGCATGGTGGTTACGGTTGAGTAATATCGGATCACCAAAGGTCACGCAAAACATATATTACCACTAAAGATCATACTTTTCAATTGATTCACAACTCATCGGAACTGCAACACCACTAAGTACTCTTACCCTCAGTTAAATACACAAATGCAATAAATACATTTGCATAAAAGTAGCTTCCTATAGCGCTAGATCTGGAGGCTTGACAAAAGCATACAAAGGATCAAATCAACTCGTATTCTGTAAACTATGTTACATGAACCAGTAGCATAGCAATGGAGTTAGCACTGACAAGAAAAATGCTAGTAATTTTATTTTAGCAAAAATCAAAGCACAGTTCAAAAAAGCATGAAGTTCCATTGGGTGGTAGGCACTCAAGATAGTCACAGTAATACTGTAGTACATTATATGCATATATTTACTTAACACCACCTTTCAACCAGATGCTAATTTAAATTATTGAGCATCTAGTCTCCTCTATATTTTATCTGGCTCTGCCAAAACCGCATTGTAAGGTCGACCAAAGCCTGGGTTCACATTGAACCAATAATCCCGTGTGACTCTGAGAAAACAATGCATGTTACTTTTAATCAGTTTATTAGTAAGTTTATCACACATTACCTTGTGCAGTCATGGTACCTAGCTAGCTACCTTACCTCTTTCTGTTGACAGAGAACATGTTTAGTTCCAGGTGCTTGCCAAATTGCGGGCACATCTCTTGACAAGGCGGTGATGTCATTTTTTCATGCGACAGCTTTAATAAAAAGGGATCATGTATATATATTACTTTATGATAACAAAGAACTTCTGTGCAGGGCCATAGCTAGTTTGATTACACTCAGGACACCGGAATTAGCACCCCCAACCTATCCTCGTATGAAGTTTTAACACCCCCTGGCCTTCGGCACCCATGGCAATCGATCATTCTGCCCCCTTCAGGTACGGTATATTCCTGGTATTTACCTCTTGAGCTATTGCGCGGATGTGATGAGGTTCAAAGCCGCAACATCCACCAATGTAACGCACTCCCAACTCCCAAGCAGCTCTTGTGAACTTATGAACCTCAATACGAGTTAAAGTTCGTGGATCAAGAGCTGCAAGAAGTACACAAGTCCATAAGTTGCTTATACTTTCTTAATTGTAGATAAACGTGAATACCTAGGGGGCATTCTGGAAGACTTATGTAACCGATCGGTTGATTTTCTACTTCCGGACACATCCAGCCGATAGGCTGACACATTAGATACGGATGAAGGTCTTCTTCGTCAAGAACTTCTTTCATTTTTTTCATCGCTTTTAAGTGAGTATCGACATCATACATACAATTCAATCCTTTGAAGAAATGGAACACAATTTAATTTGATGTTGTTCTCTTAATGAAACCAAGTCTTTGTCAGTGTCACATGACAAACATTAATCAATGCTTGTAGTTCCATACTTCAAATGAGTATTTAATGAATCAGCTAAGTTCTTTTGCACTTACCAACGATTTCCGCTCCTGTCTTTGCCATTCTTAATGCGCACTCTTCAAAAGAAACACCGCTCTCATCTCCCAATATGCCGGTTCTCATGTTTAAAGCGATTGGCTTCTTCAGGCTTCTTGCCACATCACAAGCGATTTCCAGTTCTTCTATGTAGCTGAAAAACTAAATAATAGTTGAATGATACTCAATGACAAGGAAAAATTTAGTCCGGGTTATGTTATGGTAGATGAGCTTGGATGAAAAGCAATAGAAAAATGCACGGTATTGCACTATAAATTCACAAAGGAGCAAAAATGAAATGCTAACCTCAGCGACAATGAAATCAATATCATACTCTTTGTACACTTGCAATTGTTTCACAAATTCTTCTTTCACCGCCACTTCTCCCTTACCCTGCTCATAGGAAGGAACAGGAGATATAGAACCACAAACCAAGGCATTTCCTTCATCGGCAACTTTGCGAGCTATATTGCAAGCTTCCCTGTTGATGATTGTGCTCTAACGAAAAGAGCTTGTTGTAATGAATGCAGGACTGAACCAAATAAAATTCATGACAATTACTATTCTGTTAACTACCGTGTGGCCGAATCCTTTTTCGCCGGCCCCAATGCAAAGTTTATCATCACTGGCATAAAAGGATGCAGTCTGAATAACATCTGCACCAGCACGTAAATACTCTCTTTGCAACTGCAAAACCGCATCTGGATATTCCACTACGGCTTCCGGGGTCCAAGGTCCAGCTCGGCAATACCCTCGCTTTTCTAGGGTCATGCACATGCTGCCGTCGCCAATTACCGGACCTTCTGATAAGCGCTGCAAAATTCCTTTCCTATCCTTATCCATTCTAACTTACGGTGTATAGAATAATGTTATCGGATATTCTGAATGCTGATCAAAAGGATATACTATATCACTTCGTGTTAACATTCAACAAATGAAAGCTATGCTTCTAAGTCGAGGNAAGAGGAATAGGTGTATGCATAATATAGCGTGTCAGCATTATTTAGTTAACCATTGTTCTCAAACATCGTCGATCAACTGTTATATCAAGTAGAGCTTACCCGTATTGCTGATTGTACATTTTCCCACACGAACCGGATCAAACTGGTATCGGCAACTGATAACGTTGTTTTCGGCGCCTTCTGTATTATTGTCCTCTCATGATACTGCCACCATTCGAATCAAATCGCTCTCCTTTTGCTAATTTAAAACAGGAAGCAATTGTTCTATTAGCAGGGAATTACAGGAAGACGGTGTTCGACTATAGCATAAAGATCCCACTACCTTACTTCTTCTCATTCTAGAAAGGAAGCAATTGTTTTTTCAACGTAACGAGGAAGTTTTAGCTCGTTAAAGATATGGATTAAAAGTTTTGACAATCTACTACTAATATATATAACGCAACGTACAATATAAAAAAGAATGCATTTTATTAAAGAAAAGTAAAAACATTTACCCTGTTTTGTGTAAATACCTCAAAAGATACTATGCTGGTTCGAGCAAACATTTGAAGAAGTGACATCTTTGCACATGTTTGCAAAAGGTTTGTTGCAAGCATTGTTCGTGAAAGAAGTTTTTAGAGGTATGTATTCGGTGTACAGATATAATAGATATCTACGAAATTGTATAAAAAGAAAACATATTCCAGGAAATACAGGTGTTATTCTATGCAGAAAAAAATAACCAAGGCACAGCAAATACTAGTTAAATGGAAGAACGATTGCAAGTAGTAAGCGAGTTTGCTAATTCCATCGTGTTAGTGTGTGTAGAGGTTATTTAATATGTGTGCAAATCATACATATTTGGCAGGCCATAAAGTATAGACAGAAGAAAAATAAAAAAACATTACTTTGATTTGAACATATGGAACGGAATTTCAAGATGTACAAGTTGCACTACTGGCAGTGAGTGACTGTTTTCCCCATTCGTTTCGCGAAGCACCGCTATGTTGAGGGTTCGCTGTATAAAAAAACTCTGTGGAGTGTTCCTGTCTCCAGAGTGTAAATAACGTTCAAACTCAGCTAATTCGATGTGGATGCTTTATCCTCAGCCATCTGACCTCATCCTCAGGACCTCACATGATCCGTTGGATTCGACTCGTCGTTGTTAACAAAGTCAATATTGCCGTTTGAAAATCCATTTTCCTTCTGCTGATTGACTTCAACAAAATATTGCTGTAGAAACAAATCACACAATCATGTTTATTTCATAAATTAAGTTTTTATAAATTACGCAGCAAAGAACTTACATCTTTATCTAATTCATCTACGGCGTTAACGAACTCATGTCCGTCTAGTTCATTTTGTCGCTGGCCCATTGCGTTTTTTATTAGTTCGTTGAGCTGTTTAAAGTTTGGACGAGATGATGCTCTCCAATGCCAGCACTTGAGCATTATAGAATATCTGAAGTAAATCGATTCACATTCATTAAAATGGGGAAAAAACATTTCTATTATCGCTTTAGTGAATAAATTACTGAAATATGGAAATTTAATACATTCCCACTAGTCACAATTCTCCCGGAAGTGGTCGGTAGTGTGTAGCTATGTGCCACAGCGTGATTTGTTGAATGCAATAGGTTAAGTACTTACACGTATTTGTTACAGGTTCTCGGCTGCTCCATTCTGTATCCCGATTTAAGTTTATCAAGGAGTTCATCCGCTCTGATGCTGGGGTAAGGAGTACATCCGAGAGTAAACATTTCATATAGAAGATTTCCAAATGACCAACTGTAATTAATTATTGGAAGGTAATTTCGCTTATAACCTATACGGCACAGTAACATTTATCTGTCATTTAATGTAGCACATCACGTACACGTCACTTTTGGTTGTGATTGGCACTGCACCAGCCATCATTCTTTCGGGACTTATCCATTTATACGGCACGAATCTCTCCTTATGACCCTTGATTGATCCATACCTAAAATAGGAATGAAGGTTATTCGATGCTACAATCATCGATAAACAGGAACTAGTTTTACAACGGCTTAGCAACTGGTTTTACCTCAAGTGTCTGAAAAACATTTTTACGACACTGAATACTTCCAAACTATACCTGTATACATCATTGGCTAAACCAAAATCGGAGATTTTACAGACTGGACCAGATGCGACGAGTATGTTGCGAGCTGCTATATCACCGTGTATAATGCGAATACGTTCAAGGTATTCCATACCCACAGCTACATCTGTAACCATCTGACACAGGGAATACTCGGTCACCTTGTAAACTGGATCGGTAGCTCCCTGTATCAAAATGTTCGAAAAATTATTCCATTATATTCGGTATATTTAGTATTGGGAGGCAATCAGTTCAATTTGGTCGCTGTTACTATTTTCTAGTGGATTTCAGGCTTTTTTCATTACCAGCTTAAATCAGAATTAGAATTGTGGTGGTTTCAACATCCAAGTGGGTTGAATAGTATCTCTAGCGGTAATTGACATGACGTACTGACGTTTTCAAGTGTACTAGTAGGAAGAGAGTGATTTTATACATGTTCGCTGTGAGTCTAATCAGCTGTAAGAAACTAACCTCTCTGACATCCCACAGAAAGTGGAGTAGGTCACCGTACTTGCAATACTCGGTGACCAAGTAGACCGGTTCTTCCGTGGTACAACATCCATATACGTGAAGTATATTCTCGTGATTACCGATGCTCAACATGAAACCGATTTCAGCAAGAAATTCTGCCAGATTTTCTCGATTCCTTGAACCATCTATCAATAAAATTCAGTAAAGCATAAAACATATATTTTATATTACATGTATTACATAGTGACTAGTGACAAGCCCCAGTTATTCAAACATTAGAGCACCTTGCAATCTTTTCACCGCAACTGCTTTGTGATTTTCTTTTCCCATGAGGAAGGTTTCGCTATTTCCGTTTGACGAACACTCAGTGTTGCTGCTGTTTTGAATTATTCTTTCGTATTCGCCGTTCTCATCCAATTGTTCTGTCGCCAGATAACCCAGACAGACGATGCCATAGTTACCACGACCAAGAACTTTGTCGATTTTCAAAGTATCGCGATTAATCTCCCATTTTTGACCAAAGGTTGGTTCAAAGGCGTTCTTAAAACACGAGGTTAATACTATATAAGGATTTTGAGTTAACTGCGTTTGGCGCAAGAATATACAGTAATAAATGTGTTAAGCGTTAAAATAAGTTTTTCTATTTAAATAAATACTGGAACCAAAGTAAACTTACTTCTTTTGCGGAGACATTCTCGTACAANTAAGTTTTTCTATTTAAATAAATACTGGAACGAAGGTGAACTTACTTCTTTTGCGGAGACATTTTCGTACAAATGCACGATCCCCTTTCCGTTGTCTGCTACGAATTGGGAGAATAAAATATTTTGTTTTCGTTTCCGCCTCATTCTGACGAACCAAATCGCGAAAGCTATCGCAATCACCGCCGAAATTGCTAAAGGAAGAGCAATTGCAAGTGCAGTTAGCGCGGTAGAGGTACATCCACTTCCCACTTGGAGTCTAAAATAACCATGAAGTTTAGCCAAACGAGCATATCATGTCAAAACAAGATTTTTAGGCAAGTTGAATCTGGAATGTGCATTACCCATCTCCATAGTGCCCACTTGGGCAAGTACAATTGACTCCGACGTCAGGAGCGATCCTATCAATACAAATTGCATTCTCCGCGCACGGAGTTTCGCTTGCCGAACAATCGTCAATATCCACACAGCCGCTGCCTAAAAATGTAAAAATATTACGATTCAGCGATTCTTGTATTTCACAGTTGTGTGAGTTTCAAGATTCCAACATAATGAAGTTCGGTTAGACTTACCAAGAAATCCAGTCGTGTTCAAACCGTTTCCTTCATATCCTTCGAAACATGTGCAGACAGGCGTGAAGATACTTCCCGAAGTCCCGTTGCGAGTGCAGTTTGATTTTGGATGACAATAACCGTATTCACTGGAGCATCCGTCAATTTCTAAACAGGGAATAATGATTGGGTTTAGCTCACAAATAATGACGATACCTGGCTATTAGGTTCGAGGCATGCGTGTGATTTTTCGTTTGATTTTCCGATGAACGGATGTGTCTCAAGGTTTGTTAAAGCGTCGGCATTGGAAAAACAACCATTCGACTAAATCTGGGTAGATTATTACGATATTTTTAAATAATTTTTCGTCGGTACATGATAAACGAAACATAAAACCTTCATCTGCTTGATTCTACGAAGAAAGTGAAGCGATGAAGCCAGCTGAGCGAGCATAATATTATTCAGATTAATGGGCGTCCGCTAGGGTTTAACTTAGGCTGTATATCAATTCAGCATTACCTTCCACATCAAATTCGAACCTAGATGTACATTTTCCTTCATCGCACAACTTCTGCAGTGCTGTATCATTGTAGGTAGATGTTATTCTAATCACATAGGAAATATTCGGTTCCAGGTTATACACTGTAGTCGAATATCTTGAAGTAGACAGAGATGCGCAGTTGCCGTTGCCGTCGACTGACCCGTTTCCACTGCTTGTTCCGCCAGACATCATCAGTACAGGTTCCTGGAAGTAGACAAACACTTATTCCGGAAAGAAAAGATGCTTTGTACCGGAAATGCTTTTAGCCCGGATTCAAGTCGATCGAATTTGTGTGAATGGTGTAACATCGGCAACAATGAACATGTGAGTGATTATCTGTTTAAGGTTTATTTTTAATATATATTATTACTAGCAGGGCGATCCGTCCCGGAGATACTACGTAAGATTTAGCAATCGTAAGTAGAATTACAATTACATTATAAGAAATTATATAAATATTATTAATAATATATTATAATGGTTTTGAATTCAGGTGATATAACTTACCGTATTATCTGGAATAGAAACAGCTTCACTCAAAGCTGAGACTAAAATTTTGAATTCATCAAACTTTCTTATGGTTCCCGGTGAAAACCAAGTTATTGTTTTGTTGATTTTCCCGCTAGTAAAATCAGGAATTGTCGGTCCATCGTTGGCTATATTGAAAGGCACCAAATGATCGATTCCAGCACCTGCACGACGTAATTGAATGACGTAATAGAATGACGTATGACGATATATTAGTACAAAATCTACCTCCGAAAATCGAAAATTAATGTGATCTGACAACATAATACGCTAGTGGTGAAAACTCCTTGAAAACTTCATCAGCTTAATATTTCCTAGAATAAAACTTACGGCAGCATAAAACATGGGCTTCGTATAAGCTTGTGCTATTAGCAGTTTGAATGACAAGTTCTGGACACTCTGGTGGGTTTATAAGCTGAGAAAAATCTGGTGATAGAAATTCCCTGTATAATAGATTAAAAAAGCATTAATTCATTATATACACCTTAGACAGGGCTCACAGGCTCCCCCAACATGTACATCTTTTAAAGTAACATTTAAGTTTTTGGATTTTCGAATAAGCGAAACAACTTACCTTACATATGCCAGTAGATTTATCTGATAATGCTTCAAGAACTCTACTTCAAAAGATAGCATTCGTGGAAACTAAATAAATACTGTAGAAATAATTTCCATTGGAATTCTCAAGCTTGTCCAAGACTATTGTTTTGTTATAAATACTACCGAAGGTATCGAAAAGTAAAATCCGCTGAAGTTGCCCATAAAGTAAGGAGGTCCTCGGCACTGTAGAGGATTCATTTGGAACAGCGTGCAGTTTGATATTGGACATAGAAAGAGTTCTTCAGTATTAAAACCGGCAGAATTGACGCATTCAGCGCTCGCCTGTTCCAGATTATCCTCGGCGGTCGAGTTGACCCAAATGTTGTCGCTGCAGAAGCGTAAGGAGAAAATCTCGTTAGGTGAATTTCAAAACAACCTTTAAATGTCAAGACTCTATGCTATATTTATTATTGGTTTCATGGATCGTTAACGAAGCTATGCTACGCTTGTTACCTAGATTCAGAAAATAGTTCTTCTCACGACAAGTACTGGTAAAATGGCAGAACAGCCTATATGTGAAATCACGTCTTCTGTTTTTTTTTTAAAAACGGTAGCATTCAGCAATGATCCAGTATACTAATGAAGATTTTCATCGATTCCCACTTTCTATGGGAAGTGGTTTTCTTTAAAATATACTCCGAAAGATTTTTTCATTACAATAAGTCCATCTCGTGGCCACAGACGGCGACGCAATCGTCCCACGCCAAGTCCGCACACTGTGTTTGTGTAAACAACAACAGTGATCGTGATCAGACGGATTTCCTTTGATTTATCATGTTTGACGGGAGCTACATTTACGTATAGTAGTTTTTTCATTATAAAAACAATCTTTGGTAATTTCGACATATTGGGGGGTCATATAGGTGTCCGAGGTTTCCTAATATAAACCGCTGTTAATCCAACAATACAGATAATTTGTCAGAGTCCTGTAACCAAAGTTGCGGGATATTCTATGCTCAACCTATATTACGAAACAGTGCCATGCAACTACGTATCTTGAAATTACCTTGAAAAGCAACTTGTTAGTGGAAACGTTGAATTTCCCGGTGGTGATTCGCTTTTTTGTTCCGTGTCCAACATATGTACGAGGAATCCATCTAACCAATCAAGGCCTGTGATATGAAAGTTAAGGATTCGAACAGCTCAGTTAACTTCAAAAATAATATTTCGTATTGCATTTCTAAGCATATAGTCATGATATTTACCTTCTGGTAGAGTAATTTCCCATTCAACATCGACAATAAGTTGAATATCTTTCTCGTCCGTATTTACCACAACGCGGTGTTTGTATGTTATATCATGTATCATAAAATCTGGATGAAGCAAAGGAGCCGAACCTAAACAATGTATAAAAATACCCTTAAAGTATAATGGAAGAAATATGATGCCAGAAATGAGTAAGGCAGTTTTGCATTGAATCATACTTACGATCTCGGCAAGTTCTTATCGGTGTCTGTGCCATACTCATGTTACATAGAAGTAGAAGAAAACTGACTGACCAGAAAATATCACAGACCGACCTAAAGACTAACTCCATGTCTATAGACTGTATACCTATAGTAGATACTTCAACTGTACGGCAAATAAAATGGTGTAGATCATTCAAGCGACAGTTTTAAATAAAGAAACCTGGTAAAGAAAACATAAGAATATATAACATTACAACGACCTCAAATTTTCATTTCTTTATCTATATCTAATTCTTAATACCACGTTTGTCTGGACATGTTCCGGTAAAATCAATCAATCAATGAACTGGCATGTGATCTGACTTGACTTAGAAAGTCATTGATCATCTATGTCATTCCTATGTCACTTTCCAAGCAAGTCGTCCACAAAATTACTTACTGCGCAAAACTCCCAACTCTGCGTTTTAACTTTGTGAATATTACTAAACGGCGCTTCCTGCCCTGTATGAGAATACGTAAAGAGAGATTCGAACTAGTTTGTTGTTGTTTTTGTCCCGGGAGCTGTATATCGGTAAAGAATTCCGATGGAAAAAAACAACAGGAAATCGAATCACTAGTATTCAAAATATATTTGAAAAATAAGTCTATGGTATCGTCAGAACTGCCATATAGTAATCATTCGTCAGTAAGTTTGTCATACGATTGAAAACAACCAAAACAAACAAAAGTAATGCACCTAAATTTTGAGTCAAAATTCTCGAATTCGTTTTTACATATTTCACCGTCTTTTAATAAAACAGATAAAATGCGACACTGAACTGGGGGAACTTATGCAAACTAAATATTCCAACCTATTAGGTGCAAAATGTCGCTTTTAATAATTTTGCCCACTTTACATCGAACCAAAGCGCTATTGTAACGTAACTTGAAAAACAGCGACGGCCAATCTTCATTCAGCAAGCCTTTATGCCGTTACCTTTTCAAGAACCTGTTATCTTACATTGCGGTTAGCGTAAACTTGAAGTTTTAATGAGATATTCTGGAAAGTAGATCTGAAGTAGTCTTTTTGGAAACCAAGCTGCACGCCTGATGCAGAATATAATATAATCTTGTGGTGAGGCAATCTGTAATTAACTTTTCTGCCAAGTTCAGAAACTGTTAGAAAATGAACCATTTGTAGTATTTTTTAATTCTAATTGATGACCAACAGCCAGAAACGAAGTTCTCTAATACAACGGTATTATTATTATTCTTGAAAGAAGTATCGTTACTGAACTACAGCGTAATAAAACGAACGATAACTATAGAAAGTATCCGACTTATGTGCACGCTCATCCGTACTAAGCTTTTCATCTTTTATGCAACTCCAAATTAACTCGAGTCTCAAAGTCTCAATTTTAGCTGTGGTCTCGTGAACACTTACTAATTAAACCAAACCCTAACCATTCCTGTTTTACAAGCATCCGGCAAATTTCTTACTTCATTGCCTTCGGCTAAACTGATTTTTCTGAAAAGAATAGATTTAATTAGCCTTCTCCTCACAAAGTTTTATTCGAACACTTGCACAGTATGCTGACAGATTTGTGGTCAAAGCAAGCTAGCCTTCATCCACCCGCTTTTATCGGATAATGTTAACAATACATCACATTATTATGACATCTACGATCGCGCCTATCCTATCTGATCCAAATTCATTTCAGGTCTGAAGTCCTGCAAATATCTCACATTTCCATTTGTTAGGTGACCACAGAAAAAGTTCCTGCTGTGCTTCACAACAGACAGCACGATCAACAGTTCCATATATAGTATCACACGTTATATACTAACGTAAATCAATAAATGTTATTTTATTACTATGATGCTATATTTTGTAGATTATTTAGTACGAGCTAGCATCTATCCAATCAGTAAACAGTTTCGCTTGGCATTATGCCGAGGTAACAACGTTATTCCGCGCCTGTTCTATTAAATCCACTTTAATTATGGATATACGAAAAATTTCTGCGCGAGCTCTCCTAAGAAAACCTGGTTGACTGGACATTTTTTCTGTGTTAGCTAGGTATAGCTCAGATTCTATAGAATAACGTAGCATTTCAACTTTCTTGTACATTGTTTTTATGTACACATATGTAGTCATGCTTCAGCAGCTATTTACCTATGGAAAAATCTGTAAACTCTCGCATCTTACTTCATAACTTTATTCCCTGCACTATCCGAAAACAGAAAAACATTTGGTTGGTTTTTTTACGTTAGCGATTCTCATCAGCAAAATAGTACGCACTCGAGACTACCTTACGTTACCTGTCTAGGTCGAGTCGAGTAGGCGTGTATGGTACATAAACGTGCTGACAGTCATGTGCCCGATATAGAACTCGATCCAGTTGGCAAACGCTATGTTAAACACATTATATTTACTTCACTTTTCACTGGTTACGTTCAAAATTTTTGAATAAAAGTCGTGCAAGGGCTCGCCTCACTTCACCCACGTCATTGCTCAAACACTGCTATCACGACTGAATGGTGATGATCGAGAAACACCTTCAGTTAACGCTTCTTATTGTACTCGTCCAATATATGTTGTTGATAACAAAAGAAATTCCAATTTTTACCCCTCATTCAAATTGGAAAAACAAATAAAAATGGAAGAATATTTCCCAATTTAAAAGTCAGCAAATATTAATATAGATATAGAATAATGCTGAAATGACAAAACACGGCAATCGCATTCAAGTAAAATGTGTTCACTTTTTACGAATAAAGGATTTTCAATAGAAATTTTATATTCTAAATGTCGATAGATATGCATATAACATATTACAGTAGACCCCTTGTATCTGCAATATTTTGTTTCAATCTTATTTCAAATTAATCGCAAGAAACTTGAAAACTCGAAATACATTAGTTTATTGCAAATTGACGCGCACACACACTGTTACTGCAATTATCTATCAGGTGGTTTTAATAGGACTGAAACATTGCATTGAAGCGTTTCGTTATTAGCACACTAACGCACGTCTACTAACGCCATCTGAACCTATTTACCGTTATATGGATACACTTATTACTCAGCGCGCAATTAAAGAAAGCTTGGGATATCAGGATTTTTTCTTTTTTACTATTTTCCTCGGGTGCCTGAACAGCGACAGGGGAGACAGCGATATTTTTTTCCTCGCAGTGTTCTCCGTTGTGTTGCGCAATTCATGATTCCTGGTGTAGAACTTCTTAATTAGGTTCCTCTTTTTAAGTTAAGGTTAAGTAACTAGGTGGTTGGCTCCCGTTAGTTTGCTGTGTATATGAGGCTTATATGTATAGATTCGTTATGAAATTCTACATTCATTCGTGTGTTATATTTTGTGGGACGGCAATTGGTCCGCGCCTTATCAAGGCTTGTTCGATGCGGGGTCACACGTTACGGCCGACCCGAAATAGGTATTCTAGTTTCGAAATAGATTTATTGGGTGTTAACCTAAATCAATGGACCTAATTATTTCAGGGAATGATGGTTTAGCTATTACGTCTCATATGTTTATTTATTATAAGCGTTAGGTGAAGTAAACATTTCAAACCGCTAGATGTCTCTTTCGGATCATTTAAAACCGTTGAGTGAAGTAAAAACTTCCAACCGCTAGATGGCAAAGTACAATCAACACTTATAAATAAACTTCTAATGATCCAATCACGTTAAAATTAACACATATGAGACGTAATACATAAACTAACATTCCCTGAAAACATTGAGTCGATTGATTCAGATTAACCCCGAAAAAATCTCTTTCGAAACTAGAATACCTATTTCGGGTTGGCCGTAACGAGTGACCCTGCGTTGAACAATTCTCAATAACTTGCGGACCAATTGCCCTCCCACTATATATGACACGCCAATGAATGCAGAATTTCAAAGCGGATTTATACAAAGCGTCATATCCCAAGCGGGAAAGAAAATACATATTTGGATAAATACATAATATTTGCCCAAACATTCTAGTTACGTCGAGGTCAAATAATACGCTCGAGTGGATTTCATATTCTCATCGTCATCAAGGTCTGCGAGAATGACAGTGGTGTATTTTTGATGAATTACTACCTCCCTGAGTCACATTACTACTGGTGTTATAATACAGTTATATATACCGATCAGAAGACAAAGGAATAAGGTGACCAATAACATAAAGAACGCTTAGAAAGATGGCACTGAAACAATTGTCCTATATTATCGTTATATGTATATTCGGATCGATTTTTGTCAATGCACAGCAGCAGCAGCAATTCGACGGTGGTGTCCAGGTATGTACGCGCTATTTCGAATGCATTCCTATGAGCTAGTGTACGAGATATTTCTATTTCTCCGTGTTTTTCATTCACAGAAAGTTGGTGGAGCTGGGGATGTCATAAAGGATAATGATTCGAATCCAAAAAACGATATTCCAGCTGACATTGATGTCAAGAATATCAAAGCTGCAGCATTATCAAAAACTCTGGAAACTGGTATTTCGTTACTTATTTTACGCATGAGCATACATTGTAGTTACACTGTTTATATTTTCTTCAAGTTATGTTATGTTTCAGATCATGACACTCCGGCCAACAAAGAAAAAACTCTTGGTTTTATCCATGCCTTCGTTGCCTCACTATCTGTCATCATTGTGTCGGAGCTGGGCGACAAAACGTTCTTTATAGCGGCGATCATGGCGATGAGATATTCTCGTGTCACGGTTTTCACCGGTGCTATATTAGCATTGGGAATCATGACCATATTATCAGGTATGGATGAGCAGAGGTTTTCAAACTACAGGTCAGGTTTCTTGTGGATTAAGGCTTTTTGCTAATCTAAAAAAAAGCTAGATTCTGTTCAAAATTTATTGTGCTATTTCTGTATACTGCTTGGTTGTTTTATTAATCTATTTTAATTATCACAGTATTTCCTTGAATAATATTAGGTATTCCACCTACCTTAACTAAGCCTCATGTTCTCTTTAGCCTGCCTTGGATTCGCCACAACAATTATCCCGCGATACATCACATACTATATCTCGACTCTACTCTTCGCAATTTTTGGTATCAGAATGTTGCACGAAGGAATTTCTATGAGGCCGGACGAAGGTCAAGAAGAGTTGGAGGAAGTCCAGGCTGAGTTGAAAAAGAAAGATGAGGAGGTATGTCTAATAAATTTGTATAGTTATGAAGGGTATCACAATCGATCTATTCTCTTGATTAGATGGAAAGAGAAGCAAAAACTACTCTCACCCAAGACACGGAATCAGGGGTGGTCCGGGGCGGAGACCGTGTGAAGCGTTGCTGGGGACTGCTTTCGCCAATCCTTGTCCAGGCTTTCACTTTAACTTTCCTGGCTGAATGGGGAGATCGTTCACAGCTTACTACAATCATACTGGGCGCCAGAGAAGTATGTTTCCATCTGTAAATAATATACACTATTTATTTGTTTTACTTTTAGATAGATACATATATATATATATATATGGTATTCATTACCAATTATTTCTCACCATCAGAACGTATTGGGTGTTGTAATTGGAGGTACCCTTGGTCACGCACTGTGTACTGGCTTAGCGGTGATAGGAGGTAGAATGATTGCCCAGAGGATTTCCGTTAGAACAGGTACCTGGTATACTTCATTATTGAAATAATTTATGTTGCTGACATGCCCTTACATGTGACTTTTTTTTCCAGTTACAATTATTGGCGGAGTTGTCTTCTTACTATTTGCAATTTCCTCTCTCCTTTTCAAACCTGATACTCAGTCTTAATATACTACAATACCTATCTCCGAAAATATACTCGTTGGATCGGTACGAACCATTCTCTTGCACAGCTCGGATGTCGGTCGTTCCTTTGCGACGCTATGAGGGTGGACAATACAGAATTGGGGTAGTTTGAGTTCCATTTTCTTTAATTTGATTGGAATATAGTCGTGTTTTGCCAAATAATTTAGATTCCAAGGTGACAGTAATGTACAGCAGTTTTCATCTGGTGTTTTATCAAGATAGATTGAACATTCCTAATTCTTTATTGTGCACCTTCCCTGAGTATTATCCAAGGAAAACATAAACCTCTAGATATTGTTGTCTTTGTGATTTGATGTATACGTTGCATCCCTTATATTGTCCTTGTCTAAAAATTGTAGAGGAATCTGACTGTTTCGTTAAACACTATAAGTGCACTTTTAATATTCCCGTTCAGTGTATTCCTATTTATTTGTTCATTAGTTAATATTGCACTATGATGCGTCAGCAATGAATTTGATTGTGAAGTGAATGTTACAGAATTGTACAGATTGTTATTTAATGCAAACAGCACGCCCTTGATTTTTGCAATCCAGAAATCAGAATTATACCACAGCATGATAAATTTAAACTTGCTTAACACAATAGAAAGAAGATATCAAATAGAATCTAGTAATCTTATTTGAGAAGTATCTGAATTCTGGTTATAATGTTCCAGGAATAAGTCACTCAGGCATGAATGATCATTTGGACTTTACGTCAAATTTGAAATAAATTCTTCCCCTTCTACATAATTATTCGGTTTAGTCATATTAAATGTTATTCTTGGTATCAAATCACTGTTTTTCTGCTTTCAATTCAATTGGAAAGTGATAATGAATGATTTTATAATATTGAAATTTTTGTGATTACTGCAATAATGGAATTTAAGGATACAATGGCTCCATTACTGATTATCTTGCTCACTTAACTTGTGAGATCAAGGGTTTCCTGTATTTGTGATTGTATGTGTATATGTTATTATGCTTCTTTATGAAGTGAGAATTTTGTATGAGGATAATTGATTTCATATTTTATCAATACAGAAATTGCATACCACACAGTCCCATGTCGGCACTAGAAACGAGACAGTTTGATAGGGAATTTTTCCATAATTAACTGTTCATCTTCGAACACAACAACGATGTTAACTTCAAACTCTATTTTGAAATTTGTCGTTTCCAACGTAGGACACGAAAACAGTCTCGGGAAAATCATGTACACTGGAATAGTTAGGCCGTGACAAATGTTGCCTGTTCCGATTTCAATGTTCTGGATTTCAGTTGCTGCAGAAAGAACATACATATCTTTGAAGATCTTTAATATATCAGTCAAATACTTAAAATTGAAATATCTTCAGCTAGTTAATTACATTCTTGGGAATATCCTTCAGTACAGCCTACAGTTTCCACACGTAACAACTGTAGCTCCACAGATCGAACTGGAATCTCTGATCTCTCTATCATGAGTTCTCCTGTGAATGGCTTTGTTATACAACAGAATGAGCTGTCAAGTTTTCCTCTGACAGTAAACCTTGGTATGTCTGTTTTCTATAGAAAAGTATTATACAAAGTAGAACTAGGAAAAATAAACAGTTTCCATAGCTTTCATACTAGACAAAATTCTCCTGAATTTTTCCAGATAATTTGTGATTTCATTTATTTCACAACTGGAATACTTACATCTTTAATATTCTGCAAAGAACCTGGAGTAATGGTGAAGGCAACGGGTTTTGTAATCGCCTTTTCCCCTGAACTTAGTTCTACCATCATTTCACATTCCTTGGTTATGTCTTTGTTCAATAACGGACGCTTTATTATGCAGGTGATGATATACTGAGGCGAAAACAAAAAATTAATTTAGTGTCTGGGATTCTTTTCAAAGACCATATAGTGCCAGCCAGCACGCAGTTACCTGAATATTGATATACACTCCGTGATATGTTTCATACAAGCCTTTGCTGCTTTTACTTTTTAGAGGAAATTCAAAAGGTAATTCTGTACGGCCCGCTGCGAAACTAAAAAAAATACTATTTTAGTAGTGTGGTTGGAGTAGCGTAGGTACCAATATTCTGATGAAGAAATTGAAAAATGTTCTACATCCTACTAGAGAATTGAATTAGCAATATTCTGACACATACCGTCCACCCTTTGCAATCTCAGTATTATACATGAATATGTTTATGGGTTTGACAGAATTATACATGGATTCAAGACGTCCAACGCTCTTTGCACTTAACGTCAAAGCAACGTTAGCTTCAGCAACTAATAGAATTCCTTGGTATTGTAAAGATTCCTTCGTTTGAACCGATATTACTCCTGAGACTGTTTCCTTTACGTGAATTGTGTTGAAAAATTATTTGATTAAAGGAATTCCTGTTTGTTAAATAGCTATCGATGTTATACTTACTCCTTCATGATATATCTTTGAAACTCTTTTCAATTTAACTTCTACAGTCGCCATTTTTACAGAATTAGATATTGCTAGTCAACAGCGCAGCTACTTTTAATTTTATTATCGAACTGCAAAAGGATAATGTTTTTATTTTTGTACGGACCGCTGAACCCTTACCGTAAATCCATTTAATAAACGACATGCTACTGACATCTAGCGGTAGTTGTATATTTAGATATATCCGCCGCTAGGTGACAGTAGTATGTCGTCGATTAATACTGTCTCCTAGCGACTGGATAGAATTTGTATGCTATAATTGCAGTAGGTATCTACTCAATACTGTCATCTAGCGGTTTATATTTTTTGTTCAAATATGCGATCCGTGGGGTGGCAATAAAGAGCTAGAATATAGTGTAATACAGGTAGACTGAAGTGTTCCAGAGTGGTCTATTGATAATAAACAGAGCAGCAAACACTTATCTCATATTTAGGTTTAATCAATCATTTGTGTTAAATACTGTATGTTTGAACGATCTCTTTGTGGTATTATTTCTCCTGTTATTTTATAATAGCTCCTATCGATGAACGAACCTTGCTTGTAGTGCTATGAGTTTCGCTTTCTAATAATAACCTTTTGTTTTATGTGTTAGTCACCCGTTCGTAATGAGTTTGAACTACGTCAATGTACAAAAACTTTTTCTAGTGTGATAGCTAATTTGTAATCAAGAAGCATGGGTGGGAAGCTCAGTAGTGAAGGAGAGCCATCTCATGAAGCCAGGGACAGTACAATGAGGCCATCACATGCTAACAGACCAGAAACTTCTAACGGGACCGGGCTGGGTCTTGGCCACCACCAAGGACTCAGATTTGAACCTTCTGTATTTTCGGATAATATGAACGCTTCGGTATTAGATCAGAGAATTATGCGAGCCAATTCCGTTGGAATGAACGGCATGGCGATTCCACATCCTAGCGGATTAAGGTTTTATTATAACAGAACAATGCTAAACAGTGAATCGAATGCGTCCGAAGGAAGATCTTCTGGTTCAAGAAGTCAATATGTTGTTTCACAGTCCCTGCCGCCATATTTGTATTCTTCAATGTTGATTAAAGGTAGTCAATCTATTGTTTTTTTTCACACATTTTACTGCACAAAAGAATTTAGAAGGGAACATAACTTTTGTCTCTGAAAAGTCTTATTGAAAACTTTGAACACACATAAGTTCTGTGTATGTTGCACACCATTGTATAAACAGAATATTCATGTATACAACTGTTTGTACTGTGACCAGTGTGTTTAGTGGATGACAGGACTCAGGAACTAGCTAAATGAAGGTTTCCAAGATGGAATCACAAACAAAAATTCAGCACTCGCATATAAATTATCATTTGGCTGATATAATGGAGCTAATTCTAAGGAATAATAATAGTTTATACAAACCGAACTGCCAAATAGTTCTTAATTTGGAAGGCCAACTCCATGATACTCCATGTAACCCTACTTACATTACCGCTAACCTTTACCCGGACATAAATTAATTTGTCTATAGGAGATAGCGTTATATATTCCTTATTTTGATTAACCTTAATAAGTCAACAATTTTGTAAATAGGCTCCAGTGTAAGTCAGATTATTGCCGATGCTTAATCATCTGAAATACCAAGTGGCTTGTCCATTGTTTGATTGACTCACGTGGTTATACTTTGCAGACTCACAATGTCCGATGTGTAAAAAAGTGATTCCTGCAGATGATGTGGAAATTCATTTTGTCATGTGTGTCACAAAACCACGAGTGACCTATAACGGTTAGTTCAACATCAAATGTTTGGGTACATCATCCTCAATAATCATCTGTAATTGAAAATAATTTTTTTATCTGTAGAGGATATAATGGCTTCAGATAGCGGAGAAGAATGCGCTATATGTTTGGATGAGTTAAAAGAAGGCGAGAATATCGCGAGACTTCCGTGTTTATGTCTCTATCATAAAGGGTAAGTGACCTCTCGATAAAAATTTCCTTTCATCCCATCCTCATCCTATTTTCGAGATTTTTTTAGTCAGTTGAAATGTGGCTGCTGTTTTAAGTAAGGAAGTAAAATGAATACCTGGTGTATAGTAGACATTATTGTCCTGACATTTTAATTTTTCCAACAGTTGCATTGACGAATGGTTTGTGAGGAGTCAGACATGCCCAGAACATCCACCTGACTAAATCCAGGAATCTACTCATTTACTGTGTCTTCTATCGCATGTATAGATGAGGATTCTATGATTTTTGATTTCCATTAGTTTCTATTAAGTTTATGTGCAATGCCAATATAGTGTGGTATATATTATCATGTACCACTTCTTGCTTATCTTTAGAAGCTATCATGATCTATGAAATAGTTGTTTTCTTTTAAGACTTTCTTGATATTGATCAAAAGGATCTTCTTTGTCCCCCGAAGCTGATACTGCAATCTTTTGCTATCAAAGTTGAAACCTGTTTAAATACGTAAATAATTCATCATTGAGAAATAGAATATTTTTTGTGGTTTTGAGCTTATTACAGTATTTTGTGCATATGAAATGAATTTTGTCCAATGTATTTTCTTCACTTTCACCATAACTCACTTTCACTTTGTTCTCAAATGCAACTTTATTTATGTTGTTATCGAAGATATGCCATTAGGAACTTTGGACTTTGCCATTGGGAAATATGAAATTTGGGAACATTTGCATCGGTAGGCCGAACTCCTAAGTAAATCATGAAACGGTAGATGTAATAATTTCCCAATTATTACTCCCGCATCCCTTTCATGTGGAGAAGGACTATCCTGACCCGCGGCATATAATATGAGCAACGTAATGAAAAAAAAATGCCAAGCATGTCCCTCTCCAAGTCCACCAGATTCAAAATGGTTGAACTCTATCCTTGGATTTGATGACTGCATGCACTTATGATGTTCTACAACAGTGATTTTCAACCTGGAGGAAATTCATTCCTAGGGTTTCTGGATTCTTCCAAACTGAAAAAGAATTTACTCTTTACACTGTTTATATATATCAAATGAAATGCCAATATACACATTATGAGGGTGGTCATTCTAAAGAAGGATCGGTGGACATTTCCAAACATCAAACAAGGAAGACTTTGAATGGGCCTGCATGGTCATGAGTATACATACAATTCATCAATATGGAAAGTCATAAATATAAGTGATGAGATAACAATTTAAATTGGGGAAACCTGAGATGAGGGGGGAACCAAACCATTTTTGTTTGCACAGCATAGCCCAATACAG
This sequence comes from Halocynthia aurantium, assembly GCA_013436065.1. Lineage (NCBI taxonomy): Eukaryota > Metazoa > Chordata > Ascidiacea > Stolidobranchia > Pyuridae > Halocynthia > Halocynthia aurantium. The sequence goes on from QXVX01003126.1 coordinate 156,072, forward strand.
AAGTTATTATATAATAATGGAATCTGGACATTTATCTCACTGTTTTGCTCTGATAAGCCATAGAGAATACTGTCATATGGAAAGTGTTTTCAGAATCTGAGTTGCTTGTTCCTTTGTAGTTTAATCCAGAATATACTTGTGCCATGTACATCCTACCCTCTCTGATCTAATATCCAGGTATTTGAATGGCATGACATGATAAATATCACAGTATGAATATACAGTATTTATGTGTTATAGCATACCGACATTATTTGCAGAAATTGAATCAAAAATTCTTGTCCATAGTTATGATACCAAAAGTTATATTCTCTGATATGGGTTGAACTTCACCCACTGCTGTTGAATGCAGTGCCCTGATGGGATTGTTGTGTAGTCTTGAAAACATTTTACAATGTTATAAAAGTGTAATATATCTTACAGGTGCTCGAAGTATCATATTATTACTTTACACAGATGAACTGTATTATCGGGATTTGAATAAGGCACTCGGTTTAGTCCACAACTTTCTGCATAAATATTAATGACCAGCAGAGCGGGGGTTAAGTCTTTACCACAAAAGCCCTTTAGTGTACATCTGGATTTTAAGTTTGTCCGATCGATCAAATCCTAAGTAGGTCTCTCTGGTCCCCCAAGGAGCTCGGTCCTGGGTTTCCTTTTTTATTCTATATTCTGGGCTGCGTCTGAGACTCCTTGACCGGTTTTGTGAAGATTTGTTGAGAAATGGTGACACTGTTTCAAAACACACAAACTTTCATGCTTTTAAATTTCTAGAAATGGTCCCATTTGACTTAGTCAAATATAGCTAAATATAACAAATGTTTATTTCTCAGTAAATTAATTTGTTAGAGTTGAAGTATTTGTTTTATAAGCTGTGGAGTGAATAAACTATTTCCCAAAAGGGCTATTGTTCCAATGCAGGTCTGTATTAGTGATTAGATTAATGTAACTCAGCATTCGAGAATGAAATTCTGGATGTAAGACGTACCGAAATATTTATTACAAATGAACAAAGTATTAGTTGACGTACAGTAGTGTAATACAAAGCAATTATATTACAAAGAGGAATCTTATGTTATAGCAATATGTCTTATATCCATTTCAATTTATCTAAGCTTGTGATCAAGGAATTCGAGTTGAGTTGCGAAAAATATTGGTACTTCAGATACAGCGGCGTTGACATTGGTTCTTTGGCCCCGCTGAGTAATACCGCGAGACTGTTTACAAGTTTTGCCTGCTCCATTTCAATCCAAAGCTCTAACGTCGAGGTAATGCTCATGTAGTCTCTTCCGCGATCTGCCAAGTCTGTAGGGCCCCACAGAGCGCACTGCGCTAAACTCGTAACTACAGCCAAGTTTTTAGGCCCTTCTTCATACTTGACGTAATGTAGCATCTGTCTCAGGGCATATGAATACTTTGAATTCGGAGCGGAGCCTGACTTCAATGATGTGTGGGCACGTTTTTTAGCGTACTGGATGTTAATGTAGTTTATCATCCATTGCAAAACGTTCGTCACTTGGTTCAACATCCCTTGACTCGTCGGATTGTACTGATGTGAGTTGGGATTGTCGTAGGAGTCGGCATTCTGATGATTTTTGCTCGTCACTTGCAAGTTGTCTTCATTCCAGCTCATGTACGGGAGTATTTGAACGAGGCAGTGATCTTGAGTGACTATCAAGTTTTCGACCGACATGAAGGGTAAATTAAATCCGGTTTGCGAAAGATAGTTCAAACCTTGGAAAACTTGTATCAAGATCAAGAGTATTTGCCTGGTAAAGAATAAAGAAAGAATGAATGTACTTCCATCAAATTATATGGAATTTGTGTTCGAGAAGTTTGGATCATCGAGAATTCGGATAATCTAAGATTTACTGTATATCTAAAATAACGATACAAGTACATGCTTATTAATAGCTTAAACCTAACCTACTTGTTTATTATCAAGTTTCACGGTATGTACTGTATCTGGTATACGTTGATACAACTGACAGCAGTTTGTTTACACCATCATCACCACAAAAATGTAGTGCGTTGCTAAGTTAAATGGAAATGACTGTTCAGCTCCAATATAATCTTATTTTGTTAGGCAGCACATGACTATAAGAATCACTTTGGCACAGGTAAAATAATAACTGGTACCTTGAAATGATGTATTTAAATAAACCTGTACATTAATGAAACAATAAATTTTGCATATAATGAATTATAAATTCGGACAATATCAGGCCACACATCAATATCAGCAGTGAATTCTGGAGAATTTTTTCCATTGTACTCGGTATGTGATTTTTATTTCAGCTAGACTTAGTCGTGTTTCCCCCAGCGAATCATTTAAGTGTACCGTGTTTATATGCTCCAAAGAACAATAGGTCCAATAGATCTCTTGTGTACGGTAGAGTTAATTTTTGTACCACAAAAATGTAGTGGAACGTGAACGAAACATAACACTGCTTACTGGGCAGCAATCCAGATCTAGAATGCTGTCGCTAAACAACAGCACATGGTAATATGAGATTGGGATTTCAGTTTCCCATCAAAGGATCCTGTTAACTCATGAGTCTGCAGGATCGTTCTGTGTTGTAATATTGAATGGTGAAGCTGTTATACATACCTATGAACTTCATTCGTTTCGCCTTCCTTCTCGATCTTATTAAGATAATCTATTATGGACATCGATGGCCGGTTGCCAAGCACCACACACAAGGCATCCACATCTTTGCTACTGGACATCGGATCGAGAAGGTAATTGGGGATTCTGCAACAAAAATGACTGCAGACACATCCCACGTTTGGATGCATTGTCAGAGTTGCACAGTTTTCCAGTTGACGGAGTAAACGATGTGTAATCAGATGCCTAGGGAACATCTGAAAATATAGAAAATGAATATTAGAAACATATGCTAACAGTTGCCCTGTTTATCCTAATGACAAATATAATTCAATAATTTTGGTACAGCTGAAGCTTTGTTTATCGACCATAAAATTATTCTTTGTGTATTTGGTATACCTGGCAGGCAAGCTTATGATCCGGATTGGTGGCGAATTTGGCATCGTATACCAACGTGTTGCCTATGAAACATCTCGGATGTTTGCTGGTCAGGATAACGTCGGACCAGGACGTAATCAAAAAGCCTCCTACAGGAAGTTGATTCCGCCATTCCGTTAACCATTTCTCCGTTATCTGAAAGAAAAATAGTTTTGAAATGACCTACTCTGTAATTTTATGAAAATTCCCCATACCTTTTTGAGCGTTTGGGAATTTAGAGAGACCAACGTTCTATATTTTAATTGCTGTTGGTCCGCGAACACAGAATAGTCTCGGTTTGCTTTCTGGTGGTAATCTTCGGCGAATTGTTTGGCATTTGAATCATTCATTTTTCTTTCATGATTTCTGTAACAGAATACTTATAAGATCTGCATGGGGATTAGGAACATGAAACCAGTACAATCTTTACCTAGGCATCGTACTATTGTTATACTGATGTGAATCAGTAATGTTGTTTCGTGATTCCAAATCATCGGCAGTTGCATCTGATTCGCACCTTCTAGCTTGATCGTCATAGCTAGATCCAGAACGTTGAGACTTGAGATCTGATTGATAGCCGGAACTATTTTTCTAGAAAGGAATCAGGTGTTAGTACTACATTGTTATTACCCACATGAGTGAGCAAACACTGTTGCGAAAATTTGTTAAGTAAATAGCATTTTACTCGGTTACTGGGAGGAGGGTGATGAGTAAATGGTTAGTTTGATGATAGATACACGAATTATCGCCTACCTTATGTTATACAGGTATTGTGTACCAATAAATTTTTGTGATTATTTTGGTCATTCATTATTTTATACAAAATAGTTCATTCTTGTCGATATAGGATATCGAAATACTTATTTGGGCTTCGGTTGAGGCCTGTGAGCAACAGTTTATGTAATATTTGATTATTTATTATTTATGTATCAGGTTTTCTGTTTCTGCTTAACAGACAAGTACATACAACCAAAAATAGCTGAGTGCTTTTCACAAAACTACTGGCTATATTTGATGATATAACCTGTTATGAAAGAGCTAATAATCACACACATTATAGAGAATTATCCTTAATATGCCTGGGGCATGGAAATGAATAATACTTTATAAAAACAAACACAATGAAGGATGATTGCAGCAGCTGATAAGCAAAATAATATAGTCCAAAATTTTGAACCTACTTTGCCATGTTTCAGAGAATTGCTTCCAAAATCTGAAGTAGTTTCTGAACTGCTCAAGCTGTTGTCCGTGTTCAAATTACCGGATCGCTTGCTTTTGGATGATGTAAATCGAGATTTCCCTGAAGAAAATTCTTATCAGATACTAGTGATCTCACCACTAGATTTATAAAGTAAACTTCGCCTACTTGGATTCGTTGCATTGCCATCAGAAGAGCTGTCAGTACTCTGACTGTGAGCTGGTTGCGAATGCATGTATTTCTTGGCTCGATTTGATGGTGGTGATCTCATGACCTTCCTAGAAATGATTGATTACAATTTTAAGTACTTTAAGCAGTTTCATCTATATCGGGGGTCTTCAAACTTTTTACTATAATAGCCATATTGTTCATTTTACGTTTTTCCCGGGCCAGAGAAAAAAAAAAAGCTTTATGAATGATTTAATAAGTTTTATATGGATCTTTGGGTAATATATAATAATTGGAAAGAAAGGATACTCACAATGATAAATGATATAAAATGAGTATAAATTCAGAACTTTTACCTTGATTGTAAAACAAATAGTAAACACTGGCTAACAAGCCTCTAACCTCCTCGGTTCTCGTGGTAATAAATTAGCATTGCTTTCGGCAGCTTGCTCTGGTTTTAGTCCGAATGATTTTGCTTGCATCGCTGTAACATCGATTGTAGAGTCTCCATCTAGGGGAGAATAACATTCCAGACAAAACGGAAAATCGAAGTGCCTTCTGGAGGACTTTGATAATCCTCAATATAGCAATGGAAATCTTTTCTTACATAATTTCATTCAGATTGTGTAAAATATAAATTTGGATCCCACAATGAGACAGATACCAAGCAAACCATACCATTTACCCACAGCTGAAATAGTTGATCCCCATCCCCCACCATTATAAGGTTACTGTGAACAGTTACCTACTTTAATTAGCTTTGCAGGACTAATATACCATAGTTATTTATTTAATTCCCTTGGATTTTTTAGCTGGAAATGTACTGCTAACTGCTAAGCTTGTAAGGTTGCGTGACATCAATTTCAATGTCAAACTTCTGCAACTTAACGTTATTTGAAAGTAACATACCATTACACTGCTGTATTGGATAACTGATATCGAGCTCATCAGATAGTCGACCCCTCCGAAGGATTTTTCGTATGAAAGTGAGAGGATTGTGATTCCTCTTCTTTTCTTCCGTTCCTACAGCAGATTTAGAACGTTCTAATGAACGCCCTCTTCGCTGAGATGGTTTTTCCAAAGTCCTCGATTGGAAATTTCTGTTTGGTATGGCTTCGTCAATGACACTTGTGCCGGTACTGCATGTGTCTGTTTCAGGAACTGGCATATCGTTTGTAAATCTGTCCTGGGACTTGGATCTGCGACGTCGTAAGCTGAATCTTTTTCGTAGAGGCGATTTCCTTCGTTCATGAGATTTCGATCGATATTGCGACTGACTTTCTGATTCGTCATCTTGTGTGTCGTGGGTCGAAATGTCTGAACTTTTTCGTCGGGCAAGATTCTCTTCCGATTTGCTCGACAAATTGGAAACGTACTTTGACGATTGATTACTTTCTTGGGTCGTATTTCTTTGAATGTTCTCTAAAGATTTTGCGTTGCCTTTATCGTTATCTTTGTTCGGTAATTTTTTATGACGCGAGCGCCTGGTTCTCGAGCCCTTGACGAAGTCGTCCTGGAATGAATGCAAGGACACTGAGCCTTCTTTGGAACGGACAGAAGCCGGAGAAGCTGGTGCAGAACCGGGAGGTGTTTCTCCAGAACTGGAATTGGCAGAGCGACCTTTTGACTTTTTCAACAAGGTCCTTTTCTTTCTTAGGCTGGGAGAAATCACAGTTTCAATCTTTTCACCCCTTTCTTTTGCCTGGGGACTTTTAGGGGGTATATTGCTTCCACTCCTGTTATACTTCGACATTCCGGCTTCGGGATAGTGTTGATTTTGTGTGATTTCTTTTGTACCAATTTCCCTATCAACAATAGCACTCTGCTCCATAGCCGACTTTTTAGCTTGAATTGTCTCTGAAAAATTATCATACTGAGGTTGTTCCCAATTATCTTCAGTAAGGAGGAGAGGGAAGCTTTTATTGTCAGCTTGAATCTTGGTATCGACAATGGCCGTCGGAGCTTCCACATTCGCTTTGGTAATCACGTTAGAAAACGAATCGATATCACGTTTAATTTCTGAACTTGTTAGCAGCCTTTGCTTTTCAAGAGAAGAAATTACGTCTAACTGATTTAGTGCTTCACTTTCAGTAGATTTATTTTTAACCGCATTCGACTTTTCGCGATATTCTTCCAGGTCTTCGTATTCCCCAATAAGACTACGTGGCCTTTCCTGGACCCAGTTGTTCTTAGCAGGAGGGACCTGACCACCGTACCTTCCTGTAGGATGAGCATGGCGGGGAGGGCGGGCTGGTTGAGTGGGCGTTCCAGGTAATTGTCGCGACTGGTCGAACAGTCTTTCGGGACCTGGGGGACTAGCTGAATACGGCTTTCGTGCTTCCCCCGAAGATTTTGATTTCGGCGTCATACTTCCCCCTTTGTCCTTGAAATCTGCTGCATGTCTGTCCAGGGATGTCACTGCGGTGCTATGCTTGGCTGTTAGAGAATATGGAAAAGATTCTTACCTCCTCAGGTATAAAAAATACTAGAGACTCATTTTTGTACACTCACACTTTCGAATACATAACAAAATAATAAATTTGTATATGGCAGAAATAAAGAAAAATAATTATAATAATTCAATATGAATAAATACCTGAATAAGTTTCCGTATTATCATACAGAGGTATATCTTCATTTTCTTCTTTATTTTGATTGGCATGAGTTATATTTCTGTTGGTTGACAGTCTGCCTTTGTAGGGTGAAGGAGGGGCTGTGAAGTGGGTGTTTGATGAAGGATTATCCAAAGATTTCAATTGCCTGTACGTTTCCTTCGTTTGAGGCGATTCAAGCACAGACAAATCTACCATCCCATAAGGTGTAACGTCATTCATGACGTCATTTTCAGACGGAATTTCACTTCCTTTTTCTAACGATTCGTCCCTAAACAACTGCTTGTCTTCATTTTCTTCCAAGAGTTCTCTTTCCTGGCTGTCATCGTCCGGTAAACTGGAAACAGTTCCCACCGAAATATTGTCGTCTTCTCCGACTGTTGAAGAACCACGTGATGAATCATAGTAAATGCTTCCTTCTTCTATGATTGGAGCCAAAGGTTCGTCAACTAACGATCGGAACCTCGCAGTGTTATCAATCGTTTCAATTGCAGTAGGATTCGTGAAATTCAGATCTGCACTGATTTCTGGTTGCCCATTTAATCTGTCTTCGGTTTTATCGAGTTTCAAAGCTGGGGGAGAAGTGTTTATATTCGTATTTTCTTGGGCCTTTGAATTACCATTGTATTGTAGCGATGGAATGGTTTCCTTTGTCCTGCCTGAGTTTTGTACGACAACATTGCTTTTTTGGACTACTACTTTCGTTTGTGAATCAATGCGCTTAATGTTTTTCTGCTTCGGTGGCAACGCAGGTGGTTTAATATCTTCTTCGACTGGTGAAGTTCCTAACATCGCTGCCGCACCAACAAGCGAGGGCTGCGTCAGGTTCTGTTCATTAATATGATTCGTTCTTAATTCAATATCTTCTGTATTTTCCTGGTTCAGTGTTACTTCGATATTTCTGTCGTTGCCAAATTCTCTTAGGCGTTGCTCTTTCCGTTTCATTTTCTTTTTTTCATACTCGCGCATTATATCCATGTTGTCATAATAAAGCATATTATCGTCATAGTTTTGCTGGGTGGGGCTTTTCGGGTCTGGACTCCCCAGTCTTGAAAAGTCGCTCTCAAGGATGTCATTCAACTCCAAAAGTGAGCTGGTCAGAGATTCTTCAGTGTCCATTTGATTATTTTCCTTATCCTTGTGCGTTTTCTGAACAGCTAATTCCGCATTACTCTGCTGCTTCTGCCAAATCGTATTTTCGGCTGACTGTTGTTTATAGCTACAGAACGGTTCAGCCGAAATACCAGGTATTTCTCCCTCAATATGCCGTGGGCCCGAGTACGTTTTCAGAATTCCTTTAGTAGTTCGATGAGAATTTCCTTTCTCGATAATACTAATGGCATGGCTAGATTTTCGCATAGCTTTTTCTGACTCTGCATTAGTATCACTTTGCGACCAAGTTACTTTGTTTTTAGTTGAGGTATTGACGGTATTTACTTCAGAATTATAATTTAATAATTGGTCGACTCTATCATGACCACTTTCTTGCGTTGTATCCAGATAATTTATTGCGTACTGATTGCTTTCATTCCCGGTTTGAGCTACAGTTAACCCTCCTCGAGAAAATACATTTGTCGCATTCCTTAGATCTGATTTAGTTCTGACAATATCACTGGCGACTGCAACGTTATCACGTAACGTTGTATTTGAAATTCTTGTCGTTCTATCTGCAATATTTTTTCCTCCGTTATTACACAAGTTCGACATTTTCTCAGATGTCATTATCATATCCTGGGGCGATTCGTCATAGTGCAAAATATCTGGTCGTTCCTGGTATCTATTGCAGTTCTTAAGATCGATGTTCGGGTTCCGTTTGATCTGACTGTTCGGCTTCGAATGAATTTGAACAGCTCCCTCCGTGAACTTGCGAAATTCGCTCTGAGCTCCCGGGTTGACGTTAGGGTAGAATTCGTTGTTTTCGCGGTTTAAACGTATAGGAGAGTTTATCTCCTGCAGTTCGTACTTTCCCATACGTGCGTCAATGTTATTGACCCGCGAAGGTTTGTTTTGCACATGATTCGCCCCGTTGATGCCTCGCGATAACGTTTTCAAATGGTTCGGCTTAGGAGGCAAAGTCGGGTAAGGTTTGCAAGCGTCATCAGATTTCGATGTCGTGTTCCTGTTACTGTTTTCCATCTTGTGTGACATGATACTTATGGGTTTGAGACGATAACGAACTAAGCTCTGGCAGGATTACTTTAAACAACAACCTGTTATACAACAAATCCCGCCTGATATACGAATTTAAAATAAATGTGCAAACAAAGGTTAAGTATTTACTCGGTTAGGTTACAATACTCGACTGCATTTTTTAAACCACTTCTCTCTTTCTTAACTCTGACCACAGAGATATATCAATCCGTGCCTCTCGATGTTGCTGTCGGATATCTATATTTATTTGTACCGTGAGCTTTCTCACAACCCCATTTTTTCATCAATTTGATCTTATTTTTATTGTGCGACTTTTTTGCGTAAATCGAGGGTGTATTTCTGCGTGACGACGTTGCGTTCCATCGCACATTAACTCATCCAGGCGTAAAGCCTAAGTAGATAGGTAGTAAATATATAGATAGCTGCTTCATTACTTTACCTTTCCGCTTCCCTATTACTACGGTACGTGATTGAACTCACTGAGAGTCACATTCTACCACACATTAAAGAACGATGTTTGCTTTAGAGATTCCATTCAGTCCTAATGAACTCACGCGGTCTGTACAATTATATATTTACTAAATCAATCTTCAAACTCATTTATGCGGCAAATACATCTGGAAATAATTTAGCCGTTTAAGTTTTGCAAATTTTGGCAAGTCAAAAACCCATGGGTGTCACAAAATTTCATATAGATCGCCGTTTCCGTGTTGTGGGATGGTAACCATTCATTTTCAGTTGCTATACCGAGGGAAGAGCTGTATGTTTACAGTACCCTTCAGGCGCGGAATGTCAGAAAAGGGTTTTTACACAATGTACAGTAGTATATGTTCGCTATCTACGCTTCCTTTGTTGAAATTCCTGTGCTTATTCAAGGGGAAATGATTTCCTGTCTATCCTGAGCGACCAGCAAGGCATCTTTCAACAATACATTAACAATAGAGCGTTAAATTATAGGTTTACGGTGAATAGAGATCGATTGGCGAGATATACCCGATACGAAGACTACAAACGTGAAGGACAAATTGCGATAGCAATAAAATAATAAAGGGTTCCTTTGTCTGAACTATAACATGTCCAGTCAGTAGTGACATTTAACCTGTCTCGTTCAAGCTAGCCTATGAGCACTTCGTCAGGTTCTTCTATTTTAAGTTTTTCCTTAGATTTATGGAATTGAATCGAAACAATTTCACAACCCCACAAAAAATAACCTATGTTTATTAATTCAAAGTTTACTGTACAATAAACCAAAACCCACTGATGAGAACCAACGAACGAACAACAAACCAAGACCAACTTCAGCTTAGGCGCCTCGAAGGGGTGGGTTTAATTAGGTGTAGACGTTTACAAAAGCTAAGTCTTGGTCCCCGGGTGGAAGTTTATGTGCTACTGATATCAAGGGTTATCGACGCTTTAGCGTCATCTAGCGTAGATGGGAAAAATTGAAGTATCCACTGCTTGATACCCAATGACGTAAATGATTTAACCTTATGAACTCTATGATTCTACTTTCAGGCCTTCAGCGTGGAGGAATATAAAGGGAGTATCTATTTTAACTTAAATATTATTGAAAACTGCTAGGCTTGGGCCCAAGTGAAGGTGAATAGCAACACACATACAGACCCCCATGCAAACCTAGAAGATAAGAACATACAGACATACATCGATTCTTTTCTATTTATAAGATTTCAACTAGTCTTTTCTAAGGATATACTGTAATACCTTTAGTTTTCAACCACGGTAGTAAGTATGTCAGTTCTGTGGATGAAAGGAATCAAGAAGTTATGCATGGGAAGGTTTCCTGCTGCCGCGTTGATCGCTCTTCCATCTTCTTGTCGTAGACTGCTGTCAAGCGAAAAGGAAGAGGCAGCAGAACATCACAAATATTTATATAGAAACCACAATGTTGTCGAGATATCAGGACGACTTCAAGCCGTACCTAAATTTAACTATGACCAATATGGATCTGCCGTAGGAGTTCAGTTTTACATGAAGGTCTTGAACACGAATTCGAAGAAAGGGACATTCGACGTGAACGTTTTTACGAGTCTGAGAAACGTGTTCAAATACTTATTCGAAAATCCTGAAGCAGACACTGTGGTAACTGTCAGCGGAAGGCTTATGCATACACCTGTGCGCTATAATCGTTTACAGATTTTCGCTTTCCATATCAATATAGAAGGAAGGAGAGGTGGTTTTATGAATGCACAAAAGCACGAATAGAGAACAAACTGAATCGTGGGAAAAGACAGACTTTTGCCCTCCGAACACTACTTTGATATTGTGTGTACATACACAATCCTGGCAACGGCTTTTTTATAAAATAAACCCACTGAGTTGTATGTCATACCCTATTTTTCGAATTATTACCCAATGCTTATATACCCATAATAAGAACCAGTGTTGATATCATAATATGTTGTCGACCACGAAATTATTATCCAATATGATAATTGCAAAAATTATACAAAACGAAACGCTTATAAGCTTCCAAATGCTTATTCGCTTTCCCCTTAAAAAACATTGACATTTGTCTATAATATCATTTGAACTTAACTTGTATTATACCATTGTAAGATGCGATAAATCTACCATTTTTGTCACGTGATCTATTTTCATTGTTTGAAATATTCTTTGTAGATGCTGACGGAATCTTTTGTCGAGTGAAACAATTCGAGATTCCTGGCTTAGCAAATAGTAGCGTAATTAACTGCAAAATAGCAACAAAGCATTCAAATTGAAAAGGCGCTCGACTGCAATTCATCAAGAGACAAAATGAACATGCCCATGTCATTATCAAGAAATCTTCTAAACTGCAGATTGTTCAAACATTCAGTCATAAGAAATTCAAGTTATCATTCAAACAGGGAACGAGAAAATGGGTGGCTACCAACACCACCAACACCGGAAGAACTTAGAGGCTCTCGTTACATTTATGTGAATAAACTCAAACTGACAGGAAAGATTGTTAGTCCTTGTTTTCCGATCGAATCGATGCCCGGTGTTTTGAAGGGAGCTGATTTCTTTATGGTTATGGGAAATTCCAAATATCATGTTAAAGTAACAACTTTTCATGTTCCCACAGCTCTGTTTGCACTGAGCAAATTTGAGGTAGGCACTCACATATCTGTGATAGGCCGACTAAGAACATTCAAGAAAAAAATGGGTGTTATTGCATTTCATGCCTCAATCATAGACACTTAACGGAATGTGATTTACCAGCCTCAAATATAAGTATTGTGTGGTTGGCTCAATCGTAACATCACTTGATATTTCAATTGAATATTATTTTTGGGTGTAGCTCTGTACCAAATTGCTATCGAAAACCAATATTGTAATCTCATTGATACTGCATCCATAATTAAGTATTTTTATAGCTCAACCCAGATCCGATACGATCTGTGTCAATATATTTCGTTATTTATGGTGTTCTTTTCACATCAGTTCAACTAGGAAGTAAAGTAGTATCATTTAATCATATTGGATAATGTCATCGAGAGCACTAAGGAAACTTCAGGGCCGAGACAACGAACTAAAGGCGTTGGCTGCACTGATTGAAAAGGAACCTTCAGCTTCCTCGGAAGAGGATGAGAATTATCCTTCCACATCTAAGCCAAAGAATGTCTTTGCCTTGGTATGGTATTGTAATAAATTACCATAATTTTTGAGCATAACACTCACAATCTTTATAATTTTAACATTCGATGCATTTGATATCCAATCTTTTTGTATACTCCATATAATTATCACTAAGAACATTATTTTTGGTTGGTACCAGTTATTGCATAGCAATTAGCTAGTAGCAGGACCAGTCAAGTATCCGTTGACATGTACTTGATTATGATTCAGTTCGATCCATCTTCAACCAAGGATGGTGCAGTTGAATCTTCTCATACAGATGAAGATGAAAAGGAAGCGAATATTGTGGAACAGGGGAACAATATGCCGGAGTCAAAAACTAGAAGAAAAAAGCGGAAAAACAAAAAGAAGAAAATAGCAGAGGAAAATCATCATATTGCACAGGTAATGATTTGCTTGATTTTCAGAATAATTAAGAAATTATAGTTGGAGCTGTAAGCACAACAGGAGTACACAGCTTTTATACTTGATAGATATGATATTCAGTGTTGATTTTAATTCTTGTCTTTGATGTTAGACAAAAGAAGAAGACATCGATAAAGTGGTCAAGGAACTGGAGTTGATGCCTACAAACGGTCCTGCTCCTAGTAATCATGGAAAATCGAATAAAAAAATTAAATATGTTTTAGCAGTTGAGCACAGGTGAGCTGCCCATTATACTATTTTAAATGTCAGGATAAAATTACCCAGTTTCCAATACCTCCTCCTGTGTGGGTCCTATCACAATAAAATATCAATAATTGTAAGCAAATCTGTTTCGCAAGGTTCCTCAATCCGGACAACGAGCTGAAAAGGATCTTCGGAGCTCGTACTTTAATGGGCGACGCGAATTACAGACACAGACAGTCGAAAGCTTCCAGAGGATCGTGGTTGACCGGTCCTTCTCCAAACTGGCCGAAGATGATCAAAACTGGACTCAGCATGAATCTTGTAGAAAGGTCGCAAAGGTAAGTCAACTATTTTTGAATTGTGGAACATATCAACTATTGAAATTGCTTTAATTTTATATAGGTATCAGTACTTTGCTTTTGAACACAATAGAGAGTATCAGGAGACCCAATTCAGGTTTTTGGATGCGGTCGAATCGTCCGACCACAATCCAATTGCGGTATAAATGTCATTGTTTTTTGCTAGTTAAGTAATGAATTGATTTATTATTGCTTACCATTCGATTTTCAGGAAATTTTACGTGACCACAATTACCATGTCGATTCTCTTTTAACGCTGAGCAACGTTTGTCGAATTAATGATGATTCCCAAACGGCCAGACAACTTTTAGGTTTGTTCTATGAGAATTATCTTTATTCGGGGACCCGTTGTACATGCCATTTTCCTTGCATTTGTAAAATTTTGCCACATATATTTTGTTTTAACCAGAGCGTGCATTGTACTGCTCCGAAAGGCATTTCCATTCCTTATTCAACCTTACTACTGGTACATGTCGTCTGTCTTACAAAAGAATCGAAAATAGGTTGGTGTTGGCTAATTATTCAATTATAATTGCAACTGGTTACTTTCTTTATACACCAAACTGATTTTCTAGAATATTGCTTGCTAGAATATGAGTTTGTATTCGACTTGTAGACTTGTATTTGTATCATTTGGGTTTCTATTTATAATTTTTCAAAGGAGTTTTTTCCTGACACTCTATCACCATCTGCACTTTGTCTCACAAAGAGGATGCAGCCGAACTGCACTTGAGTTGTGTAAAGTATTACTAAAGTATGTAATTACATTGTATGTATACCATACTCATTTCTGATTCTTATATCTCATCCACAAATGATTTTAGTCTCGATCCAGATGACGATCCACTCTGCGTTCTTTTATTCATCGACTATTATGCATTGCAAGCAGCCGAATACGATTTTCTGATCCAACTCTTCAATGAGTGGGAGGTATGTTCCATTTTAAACAACAATTCCAATCTATGATTAGTAAAAACAATTTTACATTACTGTGCATTAGTGTTTTAGTGACATTAGTAGACTACATCAAAAATATATCTGTTATTTATTATTCAGCCGCACAAGAACTTATCTCAGTTACCAAATTTCTCCTATTCTTTGGCATTAGCGCACTTTGAGAAAGCGCAAATCGAAGGGCAAGACTTAACAACGGCTGACAGACTGGTAAATGCTTCATAAACTGTTGCATAATTGAATTGTGATGCATTTAATGAACTGTTGAGTGTTAAACTGTCATATTTTTTTCAGTTGCAATTGGCTTTACTCAAGTTCCCATCTGTGAGTACAAAAATCTGAATATGAGCTGTGAAATCAGTGAAATAAATTTCAATAATTCTGTTTCGATTTGTATGCAGGTGTTGATGTCTCTGTTAGAGAAATGTTCCATAGAACCAGACAAAAAGGTTTCATCGAGCCCATTTTTCACGACGGAAGCTATTCAAACGTAACGTCTACCTCGTTTCTTCTGAATATCCTATCTTACAATCTCACAATGCTAGATTGAAATTCTGCAGGTCACCAAACGGACTACAACTTGTTTGTAATTTATTTGTCGGGAGAAATTTCACGTTGTGGAAGTCTCCAGAAGTCCTTGCTTGGTTAGAAAAGAATGTGAATCAAGTTTTAGAAAGGGTGGATGCTAAGGATCCAGAAATAGTGAAAGGCAGACAGAAGTAAGCTATTCAATTGGATCTCGAACCGGCCTGTTTTTATGGCTTTCTGAGAAACTTTACATATAGCAATTGTATTGGTATTGCGTTCTTGTTACAGGAGAAAAAAATACCAGAAGCCGCCATTGAATATCTACAGATATGCAATGATAAGTGAATTGCCTGGTGTCATTAGTTTATTACCTCCAGTAAGTCCTCATACCTGTCTATGTGGAATTTTATTTTTCACATTATTTTTAAAAGATCTTGTATTGATGATAGGAAATTCGTTTGGGCACAGTACTTAGTCATGACCCCCTGCCTCCAAAAGACGGCATTGTGACTTATACCCGACCAGAAAGGTATTCTATTGTTTCCTTATTTCTAAGTTTTACGGTGTTAAAAAAGACAGGATAAGAAAGCAGTAATTTGATCCATTCACATGATCTAGAATTGAATCTTACAGATATTCTTATCAAAATCCCCTTGTATCTTCACGTTTATTTGAAATAATCGTAATTGTTTTACTTGATTAAACCATCAGAAACAGAAGTCGACGTGGGGGAAATCCACTCGGCCTTTTCTTGCATTCTCTCCTTCCCCAGTTCAATCCCGACGATGAACCCCAGATCGATCTGGGTGGGGCTGTGGGCGGGGCCGACCAGGACCAGACCGGTCTCAGAGAACGTGCCGTGGCACTTATGGAAGCCATGAGAGAGATGATGAACAGTATTCAACCAGATGCAGAAACCGGAGAAGTGCCAGAGTTTTTAGAGGACGAATGGGATTGATGTAAATGTTATTGCATGACCACTAAACTTTGTGCAATAACAGGCAAAAGTTCTTATATATATCTATGAATATAACTATTCTCTATTTTATTTAGGTTGCAGTTTTATATATGGTAAGGTACTGGTGTAGAAAGTGTGGGAATTGTTGGGAAGAGATTGATTGCCTTCATGCGGTGTGGTGATTAGAACTGACCTAATAGTGACTTGGGTGTTACATACGAAGTTCTTTGAGATCCTGATTGTTCTGTCTAGCATGTTTTTTTTCTATTAATGAACTGCGATAGCAGCCTCTTAAAGTTGTTAAATTCAAGAAAAAACTTAACAATTAAAATCATGAAAGTTTAGATAACGACAACCTACATTTGATTACGAACATGGAATCTGAAATTTTAGTTAGCTGGATTTCGTGTCAAGCCCTTCATTACTGCCAATACAAAAATAATTTAATAACGATAACTTTATTATAGTAATCAAGTATAAAACACTTGCCCGAGATAATATAGGTAATTGATTTTAAAATGCATATAAACAACAATTGTTTATGCAATGCAATGGTACATCTTGTACTAAGACACTCCACAGCTCTATACACCATTTACATGTATGTATATACACCATTCATACACACAAATGTTGAACGATTAGGTTTCTGTCAATTGCTGTTTTTTCAGAAGATCATGAACTTCTTTACTAATAGAATTCAGAGCACCGATTGCCTCAACAGAAACATTGATTCGTCCAATCAGTTCCTGTGAAGTACCGTCAACTATATCGAGATCCGCTTCCGTTACATTGTGACCACTGTTCAGGATGTCCTTCAAGTCTACAGATGCAGAACCTTTGGAAAGAATCAAATATATTGAATACCGTATATTTTCGAATATTGAATGCCCCCCATTACAAGATGCCTCTCATTATTAGAGACACAAAATGAGTTGACATAATAATACAAGATCCCCTAAAAATAAGATGAAAAAAAACAATATTTATATTGCAGAAAACTTTACCAAAAAGTAATTAGTCTAATCATAGCTACTGCACTGCAGGCACAACCAAGTTTTATGCTCAAAATGTGTTGAATTTACTACGTTGTTTGATAAAATTATTACGGGGTTGAAAAATAAAGATAAGACACTTTTAATATTCGAAGAAATCCAGTATTCTTTCAGTAATCTGCTGATAACTGATATATTACCCAATTCATTACAATCCTGATCTTCATCGTTGACAGGTTCCGAAACAACAATGAACTTTATCGTTGATTCCAAGTCACTTGAAGGTAGAATCATTCCTGTGAGAAGATCGCGTTCATTCTGGTTGTTTTCAGCATCGACATGAAACACTGTTTTCAACAAGAGTTAAATGGAAATTTCATTTCTCCGAGTTAAGAATATTTTAAATATCTGCTGAGCAAACCTTTGCTAAAATTGTAACTAATTTCTTGGTTCGCCTGATTCGGCTTTGGCAGAGACACCGGCGTCTCCTCCACACGACCAAACAAACTATACTCCACAAACAATCTCTGTATTTCCTTATCTTTGAATGCCCAACTTTCCGGGTGCAAAGCGAGGCTGTTGACCGACACACGGATCTGATCTTTGTCCTTTGTTTTAATGAGAGTTATGTCAAGAAACTACAGTTCTCCATATTGCAATATTCTGTTACACAATAACTATCATATTATGATAGGAAATGAATCCAGTAGTCGTACCTGAATCCTCTTGGTCACATTTGGGCTTTGCATAATCACAACGCTGTCAGTGTCGGTCTCAATGTCATCTGCATCAGTTTCCTCCTTAAAGTCAAGGTCCTCTTCTATATCTTCTTCAGACTCTGCAATAAACCATGTATATATGTCAAAGGTTTAAAACCACACAAGTTTTAAAGTAAATGGTAAAACCAACCATCTTCCTCAATGGCTGAATCTTCCTCCTCTTTACGAACTTCTGCCTCCTTTTTTTTCTCCTTCACCTCCTGCACCTTACTGCTGCCCAGTTCAAGTTGTTTTGGAACTTGCAAGTAATCCGTAGTTTTCTTTTCAGCATCATCACTTGCTTGCGGTGTGGATGACTTCAACTTAATATAGGGCAAATAACAAAATATATATATCGCTTTGAATAAGAAAAATATCAATGTTCAACAAGTTCAATCAACTCACCGTTCTCGCTTTGGGTTGAGGTTTTTCCTTCACTGGTTCAACCAAAACATGCTCAAGCTGTTGCTAGTGTATTAAATAAATTTCTCATATATTATTATAAAATTGTGAGCTGTTTTATGTTATTTTAATACTCACAACTGGTTGTTGTTCCCTTTCTGGTTTTGAGCTGGAAGAAACTTTCATTGGTGGTTGTTCTAGTGTCGATTTTGGAGAAGTTGGTCTAAATAGAATTCTCTTTGTAAAAGGTGGAATAGCAAGGAATGAAATTACATTTTATTTACAGGTATTTGTGGACTATTGGAAGACTTACGCAGGAGTGACAAATGCAATTGTAGATATTTAGATAGCTTGTCAGAAGCTAATTTAGAAAATCACACTGGTAAACATACTTGGTTTTCTTCTGTGGTGTTACTGCCACGGGAGGCTTCTTTGGAGTGACAAGTTTCTCTGGGATCATTTGTTCATCCACTTCTCTCTTTTCCATTTCTGTATGTGGAATCTTCATGACAGACGAAGGTGCTTTGTAAGAAAGCTTCCAGCGTAGAGAAATCTCAACTGTACCATTTTCAGTGTTGTCATTCTGCAGAGATATTTCATCCCTATGTCAATTTATTTTCACAATATACTTTTAATTATAGCTATTCCATTATTACACACTCTTGTAAGCTGAAATGGAGCCCGAATGAGTTTGTCATGTGCGATCGGTATCAGATCTATGGAAGCTTTACCAAGATAATGGGCCATGTCTGGATCAGCATCATCGAATACATATATAATGAGTTTCTGCAAAGAAGATGACAATACAAT
Source organism: Halocynthia aurantium (assembly GCA_013436065.1). Taxonomy (NCBI): domain Eukaryota; kingdom Metazoa; phylum Chordata; class Ascidiacea; order Stolidobranchia; family Pyuridae; genus Halocynthia; species Halocynthia aurantium. The sequence continues at coordinate 175,238 of QXVX01003126.1, forward strand.
ATGATATTTGAATAGAACCATTACGATTATATAAACCTACTTCCGACTTTAGATACGCATCTAGATCAGCAGTCATCTCAACAGGGAAGTGTTGTCTGTCGTCGAAATGCGGGTTGTTTGAGCTCGGTATGATTGCCGTGTCGTGGTCGGCAAAATCGTAAAATTTATACACGCAATATATGTTTGGTTGAACGTCTGTTAAAAATGACTATGACAATTATTTGCTTCTAACAATATTTTGTTTCTAATACAAGATGCTTAGTACTTCCCAAAGAGGGTGATGGAAATATTCAGGTGAACCTAGAGCAGAAACTTGGAAAGAAGTGGCGATATGGTAGCATTGCCTACCCACCTGATATTGGAGAAGACAATTGTGCTATTGAATTATTTATTATGCCCCTAAACGTACATCACCTGATTCAATTGCCTCCTTACCCCCTATTATCACCCTACTGCCTAGATCCGTGATAACGAGTTAGATATACCTTTTCTCCTTGCTTGCACGTGGTTACAAGACATTATCTGAATCTCCAGTTGATTGTAATTATCTTCCTTTTGAATTGTGTCTGTGCTGTCTAGCATCTTTTGCGTCGCTGCTGTGTTCGCAGACAAATATCCGAGTGCTTTCGTTCTCTCCTATTCAGCAAACAAAAATTTCAGAGTAAGAACCTCGATAACTAAAACAGTAATATACTAATCGAACATTGGTGATCTCACCTTGTAAAGACGGATGGCTTGGTCCATGGGTACCCGGAGACGAACCCAGAAGTCTAGCGTGCCATAATTTCCTCCATCTGAACTTCCTGTAGTAAGTAGTTGTACAATAGAAGCCATTGTGAAGTGAGAGCCTCATCTGGTACAATATTTGTGTTTCCAGAAAACATATATACCTGTTAATATAGCAGATCCATGGAGTCTGCCCTGTGGAGTATCTAGAAGCTGATTTAACTTGACTTTGCAGCCTGCAATCGTCTTATATTCCGTACCGAATGCTTGATGGAGTTCGATTAGTGTGTGATCCTGTAAAATCAAAATTAGATTTTCATCTGTACTTGGCTACAACTGGCTTAAAATAATTTGAACAATGTATCATGCCTCTTCATCACCCCACAGGCAGAATAATTTAACGCAGATCACAATTGTCATAATAGGGATAAAAATCATTAGTGGGTTTACATAACAGTTTTCTGTATATTGAAGTATGTGGTATGTATGTATAGCTGCAACTCACTTTTTGCAAATGATGTAAAAATAAATCATCCACTTTGACAACATATTGCGATGTGAAGTCGAACCTCGGGCTGAAAAAGAAAGTAAAGTGCACTTGAGTTTAAAAAAACTATTTATCTTGTCTGAGTTCTGCTGGACGACTCATTCAAATATCATTACGGTTAAACAAATCATTTCATATTCCAATTGCAATGAATAATCATTTCGTTCATATTACCTTCCACTTTTAATTATAGGAGTACTGACAAGTTCGTAGTCATAGAATGCAAACGTGATGAATGTGGATGGTTCTCTGTCATTGAACGCCTGCATAGCTTCACCAGTCAAGGTGACCTTCATTATATTGATCTCAAGCAAATTTTCTCCGCGTTCCAATCTGGTAATGTCGAATGCAACTGGATCGTCATCTTCCATCTGCAGTTAGAAAACAATGTTCATTTGATACTTGGAATTATTATCAAATGACAAATATTTACCTCATCTTCGTCAGGTTGGTATCTGTATTGTTTTGTTCCGTATGCAACATCATGTAACTGCCGCTCCAATTTCTGTGAGGTTTAATACATGCAATTTTCTAATATTGTAAGAAATCTTCTATGCACTATATAACATTACATGCGAGTATGAAATCAAACAATATGCGTTAGGTCATCCTTATGAACAACTATAACTGACAATAATCAGATTATATATATATAAAAAGCCTCAATGGTAATGGAAAAAGAAGACCATGAAACTATAACGCTTGTGCAAAATGGTTTATACCTTAATCCTAGCGGCTCTTGCATCTAGCAGTCTGGCAAAATGTTCAAGTTTATTTTCATATTCTCTCTTCATTTCCTCCATTCTGTTGGAAACGCTGTCAACCTGCGTGTACAGAAAATATTTGAAATGATACTAATCTATTTATTCAATTTATAATCAAATTAAATAAAATAAATAAGAATCATGGTTTCTATTGCGATCTAACCTCAATCTGATAATCCTTATTTATTTTGTGTTGCATAAGCAACATCTCACGAGTCTTTTCCAACTCTTGGATTGTTTCCGCATGCTGCACTTGTAATTCATTGAACATTACCACAGGATCTAGAAAAGACATTTACAACAGATAAAAATATGATCCCAAGATCTATCTACAACTGTCATCCTACTAACCCCTGTCATCATCAATTCCTTC
>QXVX01003128.1:0-12702 GCA_013436065.1 Halocynthia aurantium
TGTGTTCTCTCGCATACTGTCTGGCTTTCGTGCAGCAGCATTATCCAAACGGTCACTTGCCATCTCGCATATATTAATCGACCAATTACCCCCCAACACCCGTTGTACGGGAGTTCTAATAAGCGGTAATGTTTCGTTTCCTCGTTTCCTACAAAGGTTTGTAAAATTTGACAAAAAGTTAGTTCCAATGTTTAGAACAATAGAAAACATCCCCTGGCAAGTGGTCACTGTATTTTTCATCGATCCTTGTCACATGTTGAGCAAACGCATTTTGCATTTGAAGACTAACTGGCGCCAGTCCAGTCCTTTCAGTATATAATTATCGTAGAACCTATCTTTATTGTTATTGCTGAACGACAACACCTCCGTGGGTTTTGTAGTAGTCCCTATTATGATATTTCTTGGGTTGAATCATTTGGCTATTATGGTTCTTCATGGGCGGTTAAAACCCATTAGCTTGAAAACTCCCTTTCATAGTCAAGCACCGAATAAAGTTTCCGCATAGATTCGATATCAGAAAAAATAAACCATTTATTTGCGCGTTCTGGTGCATTGAAACATTCCTTTTCAGAGTTAGCACGCGGTACATAGCCTAATTGCTGTCAAAATTCAGCTAAGTGTGTCATCTGTTGATACGACTTATCAAGCTACTGTATACTTTATTTATGTTTTGCACAATGTAGATTTTTGTATCCTTCATTCATCCACGTTTTCTTTGAGTTTTGAGGTAAGTTTACGACTAAAATATAATTCTCATGGAAAAATAGTATTTTAAATGATGTACAATGTTTGTTTTAATATGCTTTACATACCGTATTTACTCGATTATAAGCCGCTCTTGATTATAAGCAGCACGAAATGATGAAAAAAAATATATAAGCCGCAGCTTATAATCGAGTAAATACGGTACTGCAAAAAACAAACAAATCTGGAATTAGAAAAAGGAGAAAAATTACATTTTACAAATACAAACGGAAAAATATTCCTTTTAATACGACTGTTATAAAGCAGTATAATGTAGTATGATTTTGATGGCAGATTATTTCACATATGATATGTATACTGTCCAGCATCTGAGTGATGAAATGGCTTCACATGCGTCCACCCCGTTATAATGTTACTGTGCTGGCAAATAGAATATGGTTTGAGTAGGCCGTAGTATCTATATACAATATGCAAACTATTAAAACAGCACAATTGCTGCGTAAGGAAGGCTTCAACCCAGTTTACTTGTTTGCGATATTGAGTTCTGTGCTATCGCCCCGTTTTACTTCATTGTATCTACAGAATACCGTAATACCGCATACCGTATCGACAGAAATTTTCAGTGGAACCACCAAAATTAAACAATAAATACAGCATTTGAGCTACGCAATACAATTGCATCGAACCATCAGTGTAACGAACATAATCGTCATACGATTTTCGTGCTTAAATGTAAATAAATATAAGACGCCTTTACATGACGAAGCGCAAAAGGAGCGAAAAAGAAATATAATTCGCGATTTATCGAAAATAACTGATTTGCATGATTGTCAATGTACTGAGGGAGCGTTTGGGATGTGGTGAATCGCAGGTGTTTTTTTTTTGTGAAAATATTTCCTAATTTATAACAACAGAGAAGAAATTTTATAGAATTGGAATTGGGAATGAGACAGCAAATTCTGGAAATTTCCCGACGATCGTTCAAGATCAGGAATATTGAGAATTGCGAGGTAATCTGGTAATATTTCGGTAAGCGATCGGCTAAGTAAAAGCTTATTTCCACATTGTTTTTCGGATCAAGTTCGATAAATATTATTACCATTTCCCATGACTTGACTTTCAGCAATCTTTCAGCAGCTTTTACTCTCACACGTACACCTTTCAGAGATCGAGTTCACTGTTGGAATCATTGAGTTCACTGTTGAGATTTGTACAACATCTACAGGCGAAAAGTAATGGGGCAAGCATGTTGTAGCGCACGCATTCTTTTGTCAAAAGACACGCGTAATCGACTATATAACGCTTTGTCGTAACAAGCGAACCGATAATGCCGCTATTCCTCGCTGTATCTCATAATCCTTTTTCATATGAAGTATGGAACGTAGAATACTAGGCTTTGCTACCATCAAACAGTGCCGTTAATTTAGCGCGCTTTTCTGTTTTGAAAGGATCTGCGAATAATAAGTATCCATCAAACAGGATGGTATTAGATTCAGCGTCTATGTACGGCTTGTGAAACGTTTGATTGAAACCATTTCTCTCGTAAAATGTGGCACTGCGTTTGCAGTGAGTAATAGCACCTACGAAGGGTGCGTTTTCCAAAAAACGATTCTGCTCTTTTTTAGCGTAGATTAACGGAGCTCCATTTTCAGAAGTCGCCAATTTTGATTGGTTTGTCGCATTACCAGCACTGTCTTCATCGAACAAACTTCCACGTCCACACTTCTTTGTCTGCAGTTCTGCTGGAATCACAATGGCGTGGTGATTCAGTAAGCCAAATCTATGGATAAGTCGTGCGAAAATGGAAGTCGAATATGATTTAGTCATGATCTTTTTACCTTTTTTGTTTGTTTCAGATGTGGAATGTAACTCATCGTAACCCATTGCTTTCGCTAAATCTGACTTACGAACACGATGATAGTAGTCCAGAAACGCGCTGAGCTGTCCAGGATTCCCATCTTGAATTTTTTTCCCCTCATTGAAACATTCGGAACAGGGTGTAAAATATGGCAGTGTTCCCGGTTGCATTTCGACGTGGTTTGCTTTACCAGGTTCTTCAGTGGTTTCTAGCTTGTCCGCGTAGATTTGCCGAGCGATATGATGTTGGCATAACAGGTCTATTACATCCGCAAAAACGCGGGAGCCCATTCCAAGACTGTTATACTTGGGGTCAATACTACAATACAAACCGTTGCATAATGGTTGTTTAGCTTTATCCAGTTTTTGGACCAATTCTTCATATTCCCATTTTTCATAACTGGAATTTTCAAAGCAAAAAATTATTGCAATACAGTAATGGTAGCGGCAGTTAAATTCAATATGAAGACTTTTCTTCAATCGGGTTTGTAAGTGATATTTCACAAAAATACTTTACTGTACGTACGCTCCTTTGCTGACAGTTATATACAGTTGATTCTCCTACCGTTTTGCTGTTATCGTATATCGAGAAATATTAAGTTATTCTGAGTGAGTGGAGCTTCTTAGCTTTTGATATTTGTATATTTCACACATTTAGTTTGACTTTCTGAAACTCGGGAAAATGAGGCTCGGCAGTTCAAGGGTCAAATGTATATAACTATTCAACCCACAACCCACGATATCTCGAATTCAGATTTATTGTGAACGCCAAATAGAAACGAATTTCGGGATGAAGTGAAATAACAGTTAAGAGATACTGTATTAGACGGTGTTTCACGCTACCTAATTAAGTACGAAAAAGAACTACATCGAAATCGATATTATGCCGACTTCCATTCATTCCCATGACTAAGATTCACAGTTTAGCTATGTGTAATGTTAAAACGAAACGCTTCAATCAGGTCCAGTTAGTTGTAGGCCTGTTGTTGTCTGTCTCTTTATCGATTCGTTTTGCAGTTTCACTTTACGGATGTCGTCATTTAAATACTCAAAGCCCAACCCTGCCGTTCGTATACTCCACTACAAAGTTAACTTTCCCCCACGGATTTTCGAGAAATATACAGAGATTGCGTGACAGGGTTTTGTCAACATGCGTCTCGACTAAAGCTGACGACCACCACTGGCGAGAGATAAAAAGTTTTCATTTACCTTTCATAAGTAGGTTCATGGTGTCGTAATTCAGGACGACAATAGGTATTATCAGCAAAAAGATCTTAAGCTATATATTAGCTTACGCTTCAATCCTCTTTATAATCCCATCGTCCAGCATGTCAGTTACGCCCATCCTCTTATAGGCACTGCTATACGCGTCTTTATCTTTATTGCACCACCCAATTCCGTCCTTAGACGGGTAAACAAATATCGTGGATCCTATGATTTTTGACTTCTAAATTCAAAATAAGCGAATTAGTGTTTTTCTTATGCAACAAATTTTAAGTTTTAATCTCTTTGAATCCCTTGGAAATTATCATTAAAGAACAAAAAGTCGAGAAACACTATTTCTTTCAGCAGTTATGTGATTAATCAAGTTTTTGTGACTTGACTAGGATTGATGAATTTGGTGACTTAATTTGACTCGACTTTACTTGCTATTCGAAGATTATTAACTGGAGTTGACTCTAGTCTCTGAAGATGTTAGTTCTCTCAATACCTATAGTATAAGTATACCAAAGTGTACTAAGTATACCTATAGTTTAAGTATACCGATAAGTCTTGTTCTTATCGGTATACTTAAACTTAATAAAAAGTCAAGTGCCTGAAGTGTTACTCATATATGTTTTAGCAAAGATAAAGTTTTCAATTTTAACATACCTGATTTGGTAGCTGAGAACTTTCGTCATCTGTTTCTTCCTTATCCTCATGCAATTCCACGCACACTAATATTCCACAGCCATTGACAACCGTCATTTCGTAGTTCGCTTCCATATATCGATTCAAAAATTCCTCCCGCATTTTTCTATCTGGAACGAAGTAGTTGTAGAGTGGATAATGAAGGAATGCATTAACATACACTCTCTTTGCTTCCAGCCAGTCATCTCTTCGTTTCGAACACCTTACCGTCAATCTAGAACAAATTGTTAATGAAAGACTGCACAAAGTTCTACCGGAGATGATTTATAATTCAACTGATTGGAATTTTTTACTGTCATATATTTGGGCCTTACTCACTACCCATACATTAAAATACTTTTTAAAAATGTTCATACATTAAAAAATAATTTGGCCTCGGCATTTGTTGGATCACTAAATTATTACAATATTATAACGGTGAACTATCTAATATACAGTACTTGGGATTCGTAGAAGTTAACAATAAAACTTGTTGCGTGTATAACTGAATCATATTGTAATTACTCACCGTTTCATCTTTCAGTTATATCTGCCTACCTAAGAGTCTGATTATCTTATGATAAATGTTCCGATAATATCAAACTACGAGTAATAACCTGTAATAACATATTACGGTTAAACCTTTAGGCAGAGTTGATGATTGCAATATTGACACAGAATCGGAGATATTCCTCGAAAATCCTCCACAATCACTAGAGTTTCAGTAATTTGTAAGTTCCGTAAACAACAGTACGTTGTGACTCGTACAATGCCAAACGATGAAATTCTTTTCTAAATAATGACTCGACTTACTGAGATTATATCAGGCATTCAAATGTCCGAGGAAGCAACCAACGTTCCGGCTATTAGTTGTTGCCAGAGAAGGTATTATATTTCCGTAGTGTAAAGGGTATTTTTACAGGCATTAAAGCAGGCAACACAACACAATCTCGTCAGCTATCTAGACATACTTCTTGACCTGTATGGAAAGAGAAATGTCTAAATATTGCGTTTGATGTGGCCCTCAACGTCAGCAACAGCAACAGCAACAACTATAGCAACATAATGTATATAATAACGTTTTAAAGTTAATTATCAACCTTGATCCCTAAGTTCAACATAAAACTCTCACGACACTCTGAACCCAATCCCGTTAACATGCTCATTCCAACAGACAATCTCAAAACCTAAAATATTATCTCGCGACATTCATTTCGTGCTACTATTATTCCCTTCAACACACCTTAGTCCACGCTGTTTGACTTCAGTACCTATTTGCAAAACTTGAATAAATTTTGCCTGATTTATGTCCGCAGGCGCGGCGTGATACACGAGTTTGAATGGGTAACCGTACATTCTGATATTAGTAAAAAATTAGACAATAAAAACATAGTAGGGCTATGATCAGGGTACCCCAAGGGGCCTTCAGAATGTAAAATTAGATAAGTGAATCAGACACCTTATCCAGGTATTTTAACTGGATTGGATTATAAACAATTTTCAGATCTCTGCAGTAACTTAATAGCCAGAATGCGTCAAGTTAACGATCAAATTCACATATGTGATAGTCAAGTACTTAAAATAATTCCTCTGCTAAACTACAGCTTTAGACCGCACTCTATAGTCTCTCATATAAAATTATAACAATGTCGCACTGGTTTCTAGGCTCAAGATCTTGACAATGTAGGGGAACTGAAGTCGCGATGCATCTAATGACATGTTGCAAAGTCATCTGTTGACCACTGGTTTGTAGCACATTATAGCATCGTATTATTCTCGTGCTTTTTTGTCGCTAGTAAAGAAAACAATCCTTAACTCAGTAACGTAACGATAATACTGGCAGTTCTTTTCTTATTTTTATAACCCTACATTAGGTAGAAAAGTCACTTCGTAAACAGCGTAATGAATCCAGACAAAGAGAGGCATTTTCAGGTATCGTGGGTACAAAAGGAATTGTATAGTGTTACTCCCCCAGTTGAAAGTAACTGATAACTGGAACCCCCTAACTAAAAAAATATTTATTTAGTATCTCAATTGCTGCAAGGTTGAATACTGTTCAATGGCTTGTTTCCAGCATACATGCCAAAGAGGCTGTTGATTTCATACTGATGAAAATATACATTGAAATTCTGTGTGGTCTACGTATGCCTGTTCTTTGTCCCTTGCGTGACAAATAAAATCTACTCTGGGCGCAATGGCAATCAACAGGTCGGTTCAATTGAATTCCCTACATAGGGAAAGTTCCAACCTGGAAGATTTCTGTTTGCTGTTCACAAAATAAATATCGTATAACGACACTTTCTATTGCCTTGTCAATGATTCGCTTAGTTGAGGGTTGGTTAGATACACTATTAGGGAGGAATGACACTTGAAATATATATTACTTATCTCGTATGCGTTAAGGACATACCACCTTCGAATGACTGAATAGAACTAACTAAACTTTCTACTTTGTATACAAAATTTGCCTCTCTTGAGGAGAGTGTAGTTTAAAATCATCCATGCTCCTCACAAGTATTTCAGGATCAATATATTGTTCGGCCGCATGACTGAGCGTGACGAAGTTCTAAATCACCCGAAAAAATTGTGATGGGTCGCTTCTTTTAACCCCATTTGTTCCCCATACTGTTATGGTACACAGTAATGAGAATACAGGTGTTATTATAACCTACTGCTGAGGTGATACAGCATCTCTCAGTTGATGTTACTAACGCTTGGTATGTACTTGTCGTGATATGTTTTTTGAACTCCCAACGATACCACCATTCTTGTGGACTAAAATGAACAACATCCTGGGCTTTGTTAGTGGAGGAAGCCAACCACCGTGTGTTACAATAAGTCTATGGAAAATGTTCTAGCAAAATAAATAAACAACACATTATTCGTGTGTTCATTTTTGCAAATCCCAATGATCCGACTTTAAACCACCTACATAGCTGGTTCAGAATATCGGAGAATTTGAGCTGAGTTTGAGCCGAGTTTGAGCGCCGATCAAGCTGATCCGACTTTCTGCATACCGAATTAGAATTTGATCGCACTTTGAGCCGACTTTCTGCATTCCACCCTTAGTTGCTAATTTATGTGCAAATATTATCTTTCGCAAGCGTAACATCGCCAACTACTGATTACTACTTCGGGTTCGCAGTGACCACGAACAGGATCACGAGACATCTTTGCATCAGTTGTACTGCGTCTTATCAGAATCAAAATTCCCTTTAGCTTGTTTTAATGTTGGCATGCAGGCTTTCGTTGTAGCGAATATACTGGTTGTCACAACAATGCTATCAACAAAAGAGAATATTTGATTGCATGCTATTTCCTGGAAAGGAATAATATAAATGAAATGAATATTCATTTACTTTCTTCGTGTGAAGTTTTAGGATTAAATTATATCAGTAGCAATATAAACAACTCTTGAGGAACATCTCTCCGCGCGTCCGTGGTGTGAAAATACCTTGATAGTTCGAAATGAAGATCTTTCTTACATCATTATCATAACTAAATGTTGTCACCCACGTGACTGGGTCAGTGATGTAACAATCCAGTTTTAACGATGGCAACGGAATATTTTAAGAAAGAATCATTCTATTCGAGTTATTCGACAAAGCATCATGCTATCAAACAAAAGCGTTCAAATTCAAATGATTGACGTTATTGAGGACAGAAAGGAGCTTAGAAAAGTATCGGAAATGAAAGATATTTCCTCGAATCTCAATCTTAAGCTCAATTTATCCGAATTGGATGAGAATAACAACGGTATAATGGAAAATTCAGGAATGTCTACTCCATTGTACCAAGAGTGTCCCAAAGACGTTTCTTTGGATCAAATCTCACTCGCTATTTCCCTCCGGAATGATCTCAGTGAGGGATACGAAAGCACTCCAAGAATTTTATCCGATTTTTACAAGACCGATAACATATCGGAGCTTGATTTTTCGAGAAGAGAGGAATACATCAGTGATGAAACCCGAAATTCAACTGGTTCATCTCTACTGTGCGGTAGCCGTGATTCTACTGGTGATAACAATGTTTTTTCATCATTGCAAGACGCCTTTCGAAGAAATGTCTCAAACCGCACTGAGGCTATCAAGGTCTTCACGAGATTCTTATTCTACGGTGCATTGCCTGAATGTGAAAATGATAGCGACATGGCAAAAACAAATGCTGATCACGAATCCAATTCAGAGATTCAATTGCCTTTGGAAACAGTCCGGAAGTTTAAGGTTGAGAAATTGGAAAATGTCTCCAGCTCAAACATCTTGTCCAGCACTGCTGGAGGAGTAGAATCATCCCGATCTACTACAACCTCATATACTGAAATAGACCAAGGTTTATTTCACGGATTTTCTGAGAACAACATTCACCCGCTACCAGATGTGTCTCCGCGTACTTTTAACGGGAGATCTCGTGTAGGAATCTCTGCTACCAATGAGGCCAATGCTCCCTCAGTTTCTGCAAGACACATTGAGGTATGTATACGTTATTTTCTTATTCAACTTAGGACAACTGACTAACCGAACGTTTGAATCCAACAAATTTCATTTATCCATTCCTCATTATAACGAAGTTTTTAATTTTATCGTTATAGAGGAAAGTATTGATCAATGAGGATTTGGAAACAACAGCAGACAGCAACAAACCGCTTTCGTATCACCATGATTTCTCTCACTATAATGAAATGTGTCATGGTCACCTAATAGCAGTCCTGTATACCATACCTTATAAAGATATCTTTGTGTTACTGCGCCGTGCACAGCATCATTTCTTTTCGGTAAGTAATGGCATAACAAAATTATTAACAATGCAATTTTATATTGGGAAATACATTAGGGAATTTAACTGACATTCAATTTCTTAATTCCTTGGTTTTATATCAACGCAAGTCTAAGCTTACTTATTACTTTAGAAAGCCAGTGTAATGAAAATCATGTATAGTATACACTATACTGCAAATATATTTTTATCACTGGAAAACACATTTCCTAGTGGAATTTGTATTTATTTGAAATATTTACATTTGTAGGAGATTTCTAGCCTCGAAAAAGAGCGTGAATCCATTCGTAAAGAAATGGAAGAACAAAGGCGAATGAGAACTTCGCCGTTGCTGCGTCCATTCTTTTCATGTTATCGCCGATCGACCAAAATCGATCTCTCGCTCAATAGCAAACTTCAAGATATAGAAAAAAAGTTGCAGCAAAGCAAAGAAAAATGTAAATACTGGAAAGCCTTATCAGATTCTGTGGGTTATTATCCCGAACCTAAGTCCGGGTTTCCGTACATCTCACATAGCCTAAAAGAATTCAAAAAGAGTATCGTTCGTTCTCTGCGCTCATGTGTAGGTAGAAAAAAAACGGAGCGCCATAGCTTCCAAAAATTCTGGGCAAACTACCCCTACAAGTACGTGTAATAGTGTAATGACACAGTACGAAGTGTTTTGGATTTTATATTTTTAGATCACGAGATTACTTTATCATTTTCTTGGTCCTTTTTCGTCGAGAAATTACGTAAACTGAGTCACAAATTTATTTTGAATAGTGCGATTTTCTTGTACTATATAGTTGCAATGCAATTTTAGGAATGATGAAATTTTTTTGCTTGCAATCTCTATTTTGCATTTGTTTAAACCTCAGTATTAAACAGAGTCATGCTGTACTATATTTTACGGAATAAATTTATATTTTCAAAATAATCTTTGTGTTTCTTATATTGGTTCGTGTATTTATGTACGCTGGCTGCTGAGAATACATGTACATATTGACCCAGTTTCGTATATTAAACCTTAGAAGACGCTAGATGACAGTATAGAGTCATGCTGTACGCTGTACTTGGGTGGGAGATACGGACTGACAGCAAGGTTCCGTGTAAACTATTTATTTTTGATCAACAGATTCACATGGTTGTAGTCAAAAACTAGTATTTTTGCATTTTTTAAAATACGTATCATAAATCGCACACGACAATGAGACTAATATTGCATCATATAAGCACGCGCGTGCGAATAAAGATCATACACATGCGATGGAACTAGCTGCAAAGAGGTGAGTAAAGAACATCGTTTGAATTTTGATTTGAGTCAGCGTTTGCTCATTTAACAAATGAAACAATAATCAGGAACAATTAACAATAATTTAATCAAATATACATATAGTCTGTAAAAGACAGTATTAACGGAAAATCGACAACTCGTCGATGATCATATTAGTATTCTAGCGTCAATTATACTCAGTAAGTCAATACAGGCGACTTTTTTTATCTAGACTGGAACCCCGAATTTATTAAACGCTGTTTCCTTAAAGCTTAGCCGTCCAACAGATGATAGAATAGGTTTCAGATATACTTACATGGTTCAATTCAAGCTTAATTAAATTGAAGTTTAGTCTGCCTTTGCCTAGGATTATTTCCGTTGGAACCGTTGCAATGTATAAGTAACTAATTTTGAATAATGAAAACCAGTGGTACTGCCTGTATATTCAAAAATCTTGACCTGCAAATGTGAGCTATGACGTCTTACCGCCTTCGTTTACATGAGACGGTAAATCTCGTGTTCACGATTTTGAAAGTTGCACAATGACCGAACGAAAGTATAATATCTTATCATTCATAAATATAAATCGTTTTATTTTCACCATAATCCTGGAAATGTGAAAATTTTGATTATGAAAAATGATGAGAAATGAATCCGAAAAAACATATATAGCAGATAATATTTTTAGTTCGTATATATTTTACTTTTCACACAGATAGCGAAATAATTTGCTTACTAAGTGATACAATTTGAAAATTGTATAGAATTTCATGTTCACCATTTCACTTACCGGCGGTAGCTTCTGATGTTGACCTATTTATACCATTACTTGAACTAAGTTTAATATAGCTGTTTACTGCACGTACTTACAATCATAAGGAGTAATGAACGAAATTACCACGGAAGACGGATGTTCACATATCGCGTTACATTGGAGACAATGAATTACAAATTGGAATTAAATTAGAAGTACTGTAGTTGTAGTAGTATTGATAAAAAGATTATGTACGCCCAAGAGTCCAGTTTTCAATCTCTGATAGAACCATATCCGTGTCATTGGCATTCAATCTAACTCACAAGTCACAAAAGAGTAAACTATACAAATATTGTATAGGAAAATGCTCCCGAGGTTCGAAGTCTTGACAGCGTGGTCTATGGCCAAAAGTCTTGTTTTTGTTAATTATTTCTTATTTCTTATATGTACGTCAGTGTTTGACTTACAGTACAAAAACTCCATCCTATTCCAAACCTTAACCACTCAGATTTGAATACTTGAAAATGGCATTCGTCTTTTTACTCTTCGACTAAGGAAGAAGGGAGATTTATGGCATGGAGTACGATTCAAATTCACCTTGTCCTTTTTTTAAACTTTAATATAGCAAAAAATAAATGAAGACAAAATCGTGTTAGTCATGACATATTGCATTGTACACGCATTGCTTCCTTTTTTTTAACAGTACGACATTTCACTTTCCCTTGCATGGTCCCAGTATAGAATGAATGGAATTTGAAATGGAATTCGAATTCTTTGATAATTACTCGAGTCTAGTTGATTCATTTGGTAAGTTAAAATCAATTACCTTCCGTACGTCTCTTATTTTTGTGTTAGTTTTCCTGTATCTGTAGCCTATGAACTCAATTCCCAAGTAGACTTTAGTTAGCATAACACTACATTCTAAAAACTGAATACTATTTTTCGACACGCTTGTTGTACCTAATGAATAATTAAAATTCATGCTTATCTACGTGATCGTGATGTTGTTACTGATGTTTTCTGAATGTATATATTCATTTTCATTTTTATTTCCATGCAATCTCACATTGGCATAAATCAGAATCGGTCTTTGAGAATTCTTTTGGAATTTAAGCCCTAACAGATTCCTATTATTATGGCGACTACACACACTAACGTCAGAACAGAGGTACAATCACCTTCTGAATTTCTGCTGCACTAATGTTAGTTTTATCGCCGTAGTAATGAGGATCGAAGTGAAGCTTAAATAACAAAATAATTCTCAAAGACTGATTTCGATTTATGCCAAGGTTTGCTGAGATTGAACGAAAATTTGAAAAGAAAAATAAACCCGGAATATTTACGAGTAAAGAGGTACCTTATTGTACCTAAAAATACACGCATAACAGAACAGCAGAAATTTAGATATCTCCCAGTAGGAACAACCTCTACAACAAAATGGAATGAAAGGAATCAAATAAAATTATTCACT
>QXVX01003130.1:0-16419 GCA_013436065.1 Halocynthia aurantium
AATGATGTAACTAGAACTAGATGGAATTTATCATTGGGCTATTACAATTTTGTTTCAAGGATATCTGAATCTTACTATTCGTATAATAGATATCCATTATCATGCGTCGGATGGTGCTTTATGATGTCCAAAGATGTCGCTGTTGACTTCTTTTACATGTCTTTGGATACTCCATTGCTCCATCTAGAGGACGTGGCATTTACCGGAATAATTCGTGAAAAGATAGGTGATGTAAAGGTAAATTCTAAGACACACCTCATTACTACACTGTGTTATTTAGATCAACTGCTTTTCATTGACTTCATTTTTTCCTACAATAAATTTTCCTACATTCTTCTTAGGCCACCAAAATGAAGAACGGCGAAAATATGTGCTATCATAAAGGATGGCCTAAAGATAAGCCAACCAATGAAAAAATATTGGAAACATGGGAAGCCATTCAAAAAAGGCCACGATGAAAATTAAGTCGTGATCCATTTATCAATTGAAAAATATGTGAACATGCATCTGCCGTATGACATTTGCATATGAAGGATTTCTTCGCGTGGAATCCTGTACACCTACCCAACCACTGCGGAAAGTGAGAGGCCGTGTTGAATCTCAGAAGTTCTGTGCAATGTAACATACTTGTCGGGTTTCCTCCTTGATATATATCATCGAATATATTGCAATACTGGCAATTCTTAACGAAGTTTTCAGGGCCCTTGTCAGTTTATTAAGAAACATAGAAACGTAGATGTTATATCAAAGACGGTTTTTGTACAGTAATCCCTCACCTATCGCGGGGGTTACGTTCCTGAACGTAAAAGGATTATCGAGGCAATGTCTGATCGCTCGGCAAGTGGGAATAATACCCAACAATACTTCTGTTTTAGATTATGTATTCCCATCACGGTAAATGGATATTGTGATCGATTATCCGGTTGGGATTTTCAGTAATGCCCTGCATCAAATCGATGGATATTAAGATTTTAATTCTTCAATATTGATACTTAGCCACTGGTTTGCTTTTGTAGGGCTGCTGACTTGATTTTTCTCACATCGTTCATCCTTGCTATTCCGTTGACTTCCAGATGCTAATCTAGCTGATATTGACTGGCAGACACTAATAAGCCTTCTTAAAATACAACAGTGGCGTATCTAAAGAACTGATACAAATAAATAAAATACTGTGTATAATCCGCCTATCTGATTATTGAATCTTCAGCGAATTTGTTGATCGCTGTTATAAATTGTATGTTGTAATTAGGCATTAGTACGCCTAATTAAAATCACTAACGAACGGTCGCTGATTGACTGAATGCTGGCTGTAAAAATGAGGTACGTGATGAAATATAGAGGATACTGATTATTGGGAGCACACGTACTAAAGGAGAAAATATTTACAACGTGATTTTTACTAGGGTGTAATAAAAACAGCGCCAGCAACCTCTGTCTATTGGTGACTACATCGGGTGCCTAAGGCGAGTGAAGTATAATGCTGTATCGTGTCTGGTCGTCTCGACAGGTAGATATTGGACTTGCTATCACAGCTACCATAGGTTAGGCAGGCCGTACAGGATTGTTAGAGGTCTGCTGCAGTCATGGATTTAACAAGTAATATGAAGCCTCATCGGCTTTGGTTCCAATTCATTGTGCCAGAAAACCATGTAGCGTAAGTTTCGGTATCAAGCCAAGCTAATGAGCTATCATTGGATATGGTATGCATATGAAATATTGATCAGTAGAAAAGAAAAATCTATTCGATCGTGGTAGAAGACGATAAAGAAAATTGCGAAGCAGATTTAGTCGAGATTAGCATGGTTTTCGTTCTAATGTTTACTGATGAATATGTTTTTGTCCTCTGTGTGTTTGGAGCAAGTCGAGTTACTTGAGGCAAACTTACAGCCTATAAAAGATTATTTTAATAGTTGTTGGTTGTTAAGTGGATGACATTATGACCAGATTTAGAGGCTGCTCCAATACAGAATAACTGTACATAAACAACATATACGGTACATATGCGCAATAAATAAGGAAGAAGTCAAAAAGGTTTTACAACTAATGATTTCTAAAAGTAATATTGCAATTACAATAACGATAAGAAATGACAGAATTCCAACGAATGTCTACCATTGTTTTTCGAGCAAATGACTCATCGTCTGTCCGCAAAAAAATTTCCCGATAGAGTATGTACATGTCCTATCAGCAACACTTATCAATTTGGCTCAATCTCGTTTGCATGCTTGAGACATACGCTACTGCTATCACCAAGTGACTAGTCTGATGCATAATTTATTCGCGGATGAAACGAATTTTCTTACTGCATTTTTGTTCAAGCTTTAACACCGCACGAACATGTGGGAAAAGCAAGAGAATTACCGAGTTGAAGGAATAACATTGGGTTTTGTCGTTAGGTATAAAAAGATCTTAGTTCCGGCATTCCATGGATTATAGAAAGAGAAGTGAAAATGATGTCAAACAAGATGCTTAGATTGATCCAGAAATGTTTCTGGTTTTTGCTTGGTTAACCGTCAATGTGACAAATTTGATTGAAACCTCGAAAGGGTAATTAGGGACAAATTAGTTACTCATTCGTAATATGGGATGACTAATCCGCTTTGGAGTGCAAAAATTGTTCTTATGTTTGTACGTTCAGAATAAACTACATTAGTATCTTGTGAACTAATAACATTATCGTGTTATGTTACAAGTCTGCACTTAGCTGTTGTCAAACATGAATTCAAAATTACTGATGTTTTTTATTAAAAATTTATGTATTGGAAGGTTTGAGATCAGAGGTAATTGCACGCTGACATCCAAGATCCCTAAGAGCAATACTCAACTTGCTAATGCCTCACCAAGTACGATAAAAGTAATCCGATAAATCAAATAGGAATATGATCCGTAGTTCTACCCATGAAAAGGAAGAAAAACAAGGTCGGAACATATGGTAGGATTCTGTTCGGTACGATAAAAAGTCGATATATCAACAGACTTATAATAGACTACCGAAACACTTACCGTTAAAATGAGCGATATTAAATCGAAAACCCATTTGCAATCCGGAGGCAACTTGCAAGCCGAAACTGCCGCTTCTTCTATCAAAAAAATCACGACTTATGGAGGCGCCTCTGATCTTCGACAAATTCAAGAGAAAGGCGAGCTAAACAAGCGAGGAGATAAGGAAAAAAATCCTCGAGTGGCGAAAGAAAAGCAGCAAGTTTCCGTAAGGAACGATTCTGGAAAGCCGCAGACAACTTCTATGTGTGTTCCGAAATTCATAGTCGAGGAACCTTGTCAACCAAAAATCGACACAAACGAAGCAGATATGGAAACAAAGATACCACGGATTAGAAATTATCAAATCAAATCTGTAAAAAAGGGTATTACTGCCATTGATACAGAAGACAGTAATGTACAGAGGATTCGGATTGCACAAGCAGGTATGTTTTCTATAAATTCACAATCTTCTAATAGCTAAACAAAAGAACTGTGTGTACTTGTAAATGCATTTTAGCTAGTCTTTAAAACTAAATTTTAAAACAACAATATAAAAATTATTATGGTCACTGGGAATTAACTCCCCACCATCAGGGTTGTACTGTAACTCCACCTCAACCTCACTTTATTTAATAATACACCACTTCTATATACCATATATATATTTATCTAATGGACGCAACAATAGATATAAACATCATGCAATACAATGCAAAATACTAAAATAATTCGAATATTTTTCATTCTGAAACTAATTCATAATTTATTCGGTCGCTGTTCAGCAGGTAGCCTTTGATAATGTTTACAAACTTCCAACTATTAATTATGCAATTGTAAACGAGGCGACCGTCGTGAACTCAGTGAACTTCTGCAGCTACTGCTGCTGCTGGCTTATTCAGAGTTGCCTTTCACTCTCCTGCTGAGGAGTTAATTAATCTTACCGAAACCATTTGCTGGTCAGGAAGTAAAGTGCGCCAACATGCTATTACTGACACAGGGTTCAATTTTGAGAACAAACCGGTTGGTACAACTGCAGGTTCTACATTAAACATATTACATTTATTATTTATTGCACTAAACGACTTGCTGACGCAAAAACCCTGCCAAAACTCCTCATTTCGTATGTGCTTTTATATTCTACTCGCTACTATTCTTACTTACTATCATACCGCAGTATTGAAATATTGTAACTGAGAAATTGAGATCATAGATAAAGTTATTATTTTCCAACTTTTAAAGAAAATTGCCTTTGAAAAGTGAATGCTCTAATCAATATAATGTCGCAACGTAACAAATGTGGATTTGAAACTTTCAATAAAATTAATCCATAGGTAATAACCTAACGCCCAATTCGGATACCGAACACTTTTATACTTTGATGGTCGATTTGTTGAATCTGGCCGTCATATCGGTTGCATGACTTTTGTGATTTTTGTGTCATAGTACAGTTGGTCCTTGCGAAAAGATAAAAAAATTAAATAAAAATGCGTAAAGTCTGCAATAATCATATAAAAGCTTCATCATCATGCTTCCGCTAGCGCGCCATGTTTATTGTTGTTTGGTTTTGACTTGAGTGGCGGTAAGACTTGCTCCATACAATTTTCTTTTGCAAAATTTATTCCTTAAATTATTCCTGTTGCAGTGAGCGTGAAAACATGCACTGTTTATATCAGAGGGCCTTTGGTAAAATTGGTTTTGTTTTGATGTCTTTTTACCCAAAGTCGCACTTTGCAAGAACCTTTTCACGACTTTATGTGGCGACCTATTGCACATTGGACTTGTGCCATAGGACTAGAACATTGTCATAAAGAAGTATAGAAAGCCTGAGCTACTGTTATGCTTCTATCGCATCAGTAATTCAGTACAGTTTAGGCATTATTTTGCCTTCCTCTATTTCTTTACCCTAAGATTCAATGGTTCAGGAAATATGTTACGCGATCGGTACTTTGTCGGATAAATTAGGTCCAATGGTTTGCACAATATGCATACGGAAACTATATAGCTGTTTTACTAATTTGTTGCTTGATATTGAATTTTAAACCGCAATTGAATTGAATTAATAGGAAAAAAACCCAAGTAAACTGGATACTAGACCTACTGGTAATAATAATTAGCAGAATCCCACGATAACGAATTTTTATTGATCAAGGTTGATCAGATTCATTAATTTTCTAGTTAATAGAACGAGAACCATCTGGATCGTATCGATGGAAATCGAGTAGATGTCATAGATGTAGTTAAGTATAAATAGAACTCCAGTCTGGCCCAAGGGATCTGTGACGAATACGGAACATTATGTATTCGATAAGTAATAATGCCAGAATTTTTGAATACTGGCATCACAAAACCACATTAGATCTCCCGGAATGTGCTGCTGAAACAAGGATAAATTGATTTTTAAACGAAAATCGAATTACACTAAATATATTGTCGCCATATCTACATGGAAAATCTATGATTATTCTCCATCCACAAGTTCGTTATGACTTGCGAATTAGTTACTAGATTTTAGTCCGACTCGAATACCAAGTTAACCAAACTGACTCGACCTGACTTGCAACTCCACTTCGGTCACTCGATTATAACATGGAAGTGCGGCTGTGATGTGTCAGTAATTTCAAAGCTACATCACCACATATATATTGAATCTTAAATTATTTTTTTGCCTAGTAAAGCAATTGATTTATTTCATATGTTATACAGTGAGATAATACGTGCTTGGGAACTTATGGATCGTTGTATTTTGAATTTTCCGCTAAGGCGCTACTGTAATCTGATATTCTGATACACGAAATTACTCGACAAAAATAATGAGAAACATAAAACCGCGGACCTCGAAAAGACCGAGCCGATAGCGTTGCTACTACTCCTGCTACTATGTCAATTCAGCAATTAATATGGTGTTTTTTAAACTCCTAACAACCTAAAAACAAGATCACGCAATGCTCGATCGATGACACGTATAAACATATCTAATGTATTCGCATAACGGATCTTCATATATTTACATTGTAATGTTCTTTATTCATTTTAACCCTTAAGGAGATCATGCATAATGCATGCGTACATGCATTTTCTAATTCTTGAATTCACGTCTGCCGTTCGAATGTGTGATGCCACCAACATTGCTGACCAACAGTTGTCCAACATTGTCCGGTCGATAAGAATACTAGTATATTATATATATCAAAACAACTATATGAAGGGTAGAGAAAATGGGAATCTATGGGGCATATCTCCCAGACAGGGACTACGGACCTACCACTACAACAGGGTCGATGTACTATATAAAAAAACGCCTACAAAAAACGCCCAAATTGACCATAACATAATATATTTTCTTATGCAAAACTATCAATTCTAGTTCTAGCTTTTCCCTCTTGCTCAGATTTAGAAATCACTCCTTACTGGATATGCCAAAAAAGCAAACCGGAAACGAAAAGGACACCCGCGGCCTGGTTCTTCAGTGCATTCGTTACCTTTGTTTGCGTCGTATGCCCACTAACCTCATTTGCCAGCGACGTTGGCTTCTACATGACGTGCAGCGATCATTACAACCACACTGCCGAAATTCTCGAAGAAGTAAAGTCAAAGTACTCGAGTCAACCAGAGGCGAGATACTTTGACGACGAAATTCCGATGAATCACAAAGGTCTAGACAAAAATTCGTTAAAATCTGGGACAAACCTTGAAAATACGCCAGATACGCCAATAGAGCGACCGGCACCATTGCTGGCACGACATAAAAGACACCCGGGAATCCAGAAATTATCAGTCCATGAGCTGAAGGTTGAGAGACATCATAAAACAAAAGACAAACGTGCACTGTACCATAAACCAAGAGGAGATCATAATCACCAGCTGAAGAAGAAAAGGAATAAACACTTGAATTTAGTGACACATAGTCCGAGTGCAAGTATTTCTACGGGCAAACCAGAAAACTTAGCAGGTAATCGCCTTAATATTTTTTAGATGTGGTTTATTCAAACCCTGTTTGTTTTTTCATTATCTAATAATATTGTCATCTGTATTAGTTATTATGATTATTTGTAGCAGCTGCAGCGTTGCAGCGATGTAACCAAAGTTAACTCGTTTACTTTGATCGGGGTAAAGTTCAGTCTAAGCCAAAATTATTAGAGTCAAGTCAGTCCTAGGCATGAATGTATATGCAAGTCATCAACATATGGAATATTGTAAGTAAAATATTAGAAACTTAAATCGAGTCAATCAAAGACTCAGAGAAATTTTGATCTGACTTAAGTTATTACAATACGGAAAAATACGCTATATCTCCGTTAGATGATAGGGGATTTATTTTCACTTGCCCTTTCTTGCCTCTCCATACTCCAGCTACTATCTCACTCCATGTATGTGCAATTGCCTTGAATTTGGTAGTTTATTACGTAAAGCCAATGGGCGAAACCGAACTGCAGTTAACCATTTTTTACTACTAATATAACCTATGCCTATTGCTACATAGTCAGTTTGAAAAACGAGTCTAAACAGCGCTTGCGACATTATATCTGTCGTGACATATGTATAGGAAATACCGTAATATGTAATTTGATTCATTCCTACAATCTATAACTGAACGCTACTGTGTGACTGTAATGCCAGAGACAAATTTCGGACTTAAATTGTGATAATTAATATTGTTTGACAGCCGCAGATGATGACGATGATCCTCTTTTCTAGAAAGCTTTTTATCTTAAATAGTTCCTTCATTTTAAGCACTAGTACAATAATTCATCGAGCTATCCGCTCCATCAATTTACTGGGACGTACGCGACGTTAAGTACTATTCCCATGACAATAACTGTGAATTGCCTCAACGATTCCTATCGTATATTAATCAGGAACAACAGAATATGTGACATTCACATTTCATTCAACTGTCGAGATAAGTTTAAAGTAGTGTTTACCTAAAATACAAATAGTGATTCATTTTTCAGTTGTCGATTTGAAAGAAACTAATTTCGAAGTAGAAGTCTACAATCAGACGTTGGCATGCGACACACCCATGGCTGTTATCAAGTACATGTTGACTGAACAAGCAGCCGTTGAACTTGAAGAACATCGACACGTCACTATTGATGTTTTCGAGCCTGTGTTTATCCTCGGTTCCTTCCCATCCCTCGTCCTTTGCATTTTAACCCGGTAATTTTAGCAAGAATGATTGGCAACCGATACGTGATTGCTAACCTGTTGTGCATGGTGTCTGGTTGTCTGGATTAAAGATTATATGGGCCTGTATTATTTTTAATAACAATATTATTGAACTAATAATCTATTTCTGCTGTTTAGTCTCGTCGTATTAGTCACCGGCCACAAGAATTTTTTGTCGGCATACGTTATCAATATGGCCTGCATGCCATTGCAGCTTGTGACAGGAGCACTCAGTGTACACTCAGCATCTTATCACTTGGGAAAAATGGGATTTGAGTATGTTGTTTCCTAGTTTTTTCAGATAATTATCCATTCATTCCGTATCATCTTTGTTATCTAAGTACAGTACTTTCTATCGACGGTCAAATCTTAAAAACTCACGCCTTTGCAAGTGATAAAGTGAAATATTTAACAGATGCTGGCACTGCGCCATTGAAAATGATTGTTCTGGTATGGGAATCTTCTGGTGGCTCGAGGACGGGGTCACTAAATCCCTTATCGTTTCAATGGCAACAAAACTACTAGACGGAGTTGCTGGAGGACTCGTCCTCTTTGTTGTAAGTGAAAACTTCCATTTAATGGATAGTTAACATCTTCTATAGATGTTAGGGTAAAGAAATTCATAACCATCAACAATAGAAAAACTTGAAATCTTAATTTTACAATGGCATATGATTAAATTACGTCCATTTGGTCTATAAAATAACATGTACACTTTGAGCGCACAGTATAATTGCATTCCGTTCTACCATAGAGATAGAAAGTCTGTTATAAGTTTTATATCTCTGTGATTATACGGACCGTGACTGTGAACTGAAGGCCTTATACGGACCGTGACTGTGAACTGAAGGCCTATAAGAAAATGTTTCCAATCAGGCCCGCAGATTCTGAGACCAGCCCTGCATTCAGTGCATTTAAATCTACCATAATGAAATCTATCGATGTATTTCAGGTGATAATACGCATCATTTGGTCGCGAAGAGGTCATGCCACGTTCTGGTGGAATCTTTTACGTGGAATAGGAATTTCAAGCGCTTTCTTGTTTTGCATCACCGTATCACCAATCCTAGTCATCACGCCTGCTATCTCGGTTTTGAGGTAAGTACTACGACATGGAAATTTAATGGTAAATGTACGTGTTTGTTGTACAGGAACGCGAAGTGATCGACAGAATAGTGGCGATTCGCAGTTTTCTACAGTATAATTTTTATCTCCTCGCGTTCCCCATCATAAATTATTGAAAACTGATCGCTTTTCACCTTCTTTTATTTTCGAACGGCGCGGTTGAGGTCGCGACCTGATACACACGTTCGTGACTAGCCGGATTTCAATAGTTTTTAACCCGTACGGCGTCGTCTTATGTAACGAAATCGTAAATTCGTCATTTCTTACAATGTGTGTTTAAAAGCTGATGACTTCGAACATCACTGAACAGTTTTGATTAAGCCAAACACGAAGTGCGTTTATTGCGATACAATTCTTGAATCCCATTTTTTTATTTCAACGTTCATCAGATTCCAGCTCGTGCCGTTCCAATTCTAATGTTATGCAATACGGAAATTTCTCAGCAGATATTTACCAAATTTGGTGCGGGATTCTATATGCATCCAAGAATAATGTATGAACAAATAAAACCGGGTCAGCACTTCGTGCAGACCTGCCTCATAATGATCTAACGTCCCGAATAGTGAACTACTAACATTTAATTAAAATATATATATTATTTACTTCTTACAATTTTTGATCTTCTTTTGCAGGTTAGAATTCATGGAATTGGTTACGCCATTTCCCGGTCTGGAACATGTCTCGTTTTCACTGACCGTTTTAATGGGACTAGGGCTGGCGACATGGGGGCTTTCGTTTGCATTCCTATTTATCTATCTCTCCTACAATATGTATATGTTTTGTCGAGAACGTACCATCGACCATTAAATATTAAAGAGGAATATAGCAAACAAAGAAATAGGCGGTATTGCTTCGACAATCAAGTCATGACGTGTAACGTATTGCTTTTCATGTATTATGTCTGGAATTCGTCGACCTGTTACTATCCAGTACATTACGGTCGATATTTCGGTATAAGGATGTTATGGAAAGACAACCTTCGAAATTGCGTCAAAATCTATATTCTGGGGATAAATATGATTATTCCCCTTCATTTCAGTTCCACCACTGTGAAGCGTTAACCAAAATCTCTAATTTTTCCGGATCAAATGAGGCGTTGCCGCAAATGTAGGAATCGCTGCACTCCCGTCATTATGTGTTGTTCTTATGCTAGAGGGAAAATTAGAGCTTAGGGACCAAATTACTGTGCACGAATTCAACTTTCAAAATCCGGGCAATCAGTTCGCAAAACCTTTCATCCAAATCAACGTTAAAAATTAGGTTCCAATTTACATGGTGATTTAAATGATTACAAGGGTTTAAATAATCATTATTCTTGCTTTGCTGACACGAGAACAACTTTACTACTCTTTCTATTATTATTATTCAGCAAGTAACACATTTTCTGATGTTGTGTTGAGAATAGTATTAGAAGTGTGTTTCATGTTGTTCGAGCTAGTAGCACTGTTAACATTATAAAATTCATGAAATATGTACGATTGTTACCAGCAGTAGAATTCCGATCTTTAAAAACATAGTTGGTTATACCTGTAGGTATTGTGCCATTCCTTTGCAATATGTTACGTTCATCAAAACACGCAGCAGTGATTTTGCTTGTGCAGTAACAACTAGATAGGATTTTTGTAATCAGTCAAGCAAAATATATTACATCAGTATCATAGTGCAGATATTTTAAATGTATTTTTTTAGTTTCATTCACGTATTTATTGAATACAGTATGTGTAACTCAACTATGAAATATGAATGTATTCAGTTGTCAAATGGATTATTACTCTCTACATACTTAAGGTATGACTTTTGCCAAGAGATAGGATGAGAGCAAAATGCATGTAAGTCTTAACTCTACCTATTATACACGCAGGCTTAAATACTTTTGGGTGAGGTAAGGATTAATCTGATTTCCTAAGCACGCAAACCCTAATTTCTAATCCAAAGTGTAACATAATTATAAGCCATCCAGAATAATGCCAACAGAAAATGTTCAAAAACAATATATTATTTCTCGACATTTATTCGATGCGATGATTTTTCCGTGCGATAAATCCTTCAGATTTTTCTTACGATAACCTATTTCATGTATCGTAGTTTAGTAAAGACGAGGTCTAGTAATACCTAGTCACAGGAAATTGCAGACCAATAAAGATTCCAAGAATATGACAAGATCGTAGCAGTACCATTTATAAATTGAATGAACGACACTACTTTGTATTATTAGCAGAGCAGCCATACATGGATCAAGAATACAATACTGTAATCCTAATTTGATCACGTTCCCGAAGCTGTAAGAGAACGTTTTGATTCGCGATATTGTTCAACAATAGATTGGGGATGTTTATTCGAAGTATCAATATATCTTGTTACAGGATTTTTTGACATCGATTTAATTTTGAAACAAAGGAACTCCTTAAAGATTCTTTTCATTTTAGGACAATAACAATCCACCCCTATCCTATGTACGTCTATCTTGTGTGTGCCTACTGGCCTCTACAGGCTTGAGTCTCGTATAGTTTTCGTGACAACAGGAAGGGAAATGTTAGACTGAAACGATTGCAGTATTGTTATTAGCGATAAAAAACAAACTGCCAACACCAACAAAAAAATTGAGAATGAAAAATATTATGTAGCTCAGATACTACGTGCGAAAGGTGCAAATTCGGACGTAAAATTATCATTTTTTAAAAGACGCAAACCCGGTTTAAAAATATGTTATTCTTCAAGTATAACTGAGATCTCAGATCTCGAATCTCTGGGCCTTTTCTCGATAGGTTACTCTTACTAAGAGCACAGTGTAATTATATATATATAGCCTTTTACACGATAGAATGCGGAGTCATGTTAGGGAGACACGAGGACAATACTTGTTACTCAGTGTCATTCAGAAAGTAAGCTGTATCGTTAGGCCCGCTTGGATTGGATGTAGTTGGTAGTGAAAGCGTACTCTGGCGATGAAGATGGTTGAAAATTTATTCATTACATGAATCGCACTCCACGTTGCCACATAGAGGTTTACTTGCGCTGTACCCAGCACTGCCCCCAAAGAGCTTGATCCCACATTGAGTATTGATTAGGATTGATGCATTCAATGTAAAATATAGGCTTTTTGCAAAACTTTTATTATCCTAACCTATAATGAATTAAATAATACTCTCATACTAGTTGGTTGAAATTTGAATTAAAGAAATCTAATATACATCCATCTGCAAAATTCACAAAAGAAATTGTTATTTTGCAGTGTAAGGTAAACAATGAATTCAACTTGAACGACCAAAATGACGACCAATTCCGACGCAGATGTTATCCACGCTATATCATGCAGCATCGGACATATAAGTCGTCAAAGGGTGCGGTTTATACAAATGGAGTTAAGAAAATTTGCTACGGATTCGAGAATAAGAAACGAGAGGCATTTCTGGACACTTTTGGAAAACAATGGAGTCAGGTAAATGGAATTATATCAAATGATTTTAGGCTGTAAACCAAAATTTTTATAACACCGCAACTTGTAGCAATGAACTCGGAGCATTGTAAAGTTTCCTTAGGAATCAATTTCCATTTTAGCAATTTTCCTGTCATCCGGCAATGGTCCAAAAGTTGGCGGATTGAAATAAATTCGACCTGTATCTTTTTTTGATGGTTTGATAACTTCCAACTTATTCCCACA
This sequence comes from Halocynthia aurantium, assembly GCA_013436065.1. Classification (NCBI taxonomy): domain Eukaryota; kingdom Metazoa; phylum Chordata; class Ascidiacea; order Stolidobranchia; family Pyuridae; genus Halocynthia; species Halocynthia aurantium. The sequence goes on from QXVX01003130.1 coordinate 12,935, forward strand.
GGTTCTCTGCTCGCACGGCTCATAATTTTCTTTCGAAAATCAAAGATCAAAGAGGAATCAACGTAGAAACGGCAATGCAATATCTGAAAAACTCTCATAGGCGAACAAGTGATTGGCATTAACTGTTGTTAACTGGCATTAAGTTTTTGCAAAAAAATTGTTTGCATGAAATAAAATGCTGCATTTTCTTTCTTCAGGGCGTGACAGCGTTGAGGCAATGGTGACCATAAATATGCCAAAGAAAGGAAAGAAACATCAGACAGATACAGCGCCTGAGTACGTATTACTAGAGAATTTGAAACATTTGTACGAGAAAACTTTTACTGCCGGCAGATTCAAGTTAATCTCTTATTGCTTATTTCGTACTACAGGCTAATACAAAAAAACGCATCTCGAAGAATGAGCTTGGATGAATTTCGAAGAGTTGGCAGGATGGTAGTTAACGTTGCAAGTATTAGTGGGGGATCATCCAAGTCCAAACTTTCCTACTTGCAAGGAAGCGTCAGTAGTGGAAGAATGAGCCCAAAATCTCTCCTGGAAGACACCGAACAAGAAGAATCCGATGATGCAAACAACTCAATTGATTCTAGAAACAGTAATTTGTTCAAAATTCTACTAGAAGAACCAAAATCTGACGTGGAAGAAGATGATGAAGATGGGAAACCTCCGGACGATTATTCCTCTCCTGCAAAAGACTTATTGTCCCTTCCCGAACCCGTCAACGTGCCAATGCCACCAATCGTCATCGACCAGAACGAGATCTTGCAAGCTGCTCGGAAGAAGAAGAAAAAGAAGAACGGCAAGTCGAAGAAGTCAAAGACGCAGCCACCTTGTCACATAACCATCACCATAGAAGATGTAGACAAAGATAAATCAGAGAGTACGTTGCAACCGATATTTGGCGGGATACCAGGAGAATCAGGGGGAAGCAAGTCAGTTTACGTCGAAGGTAAACCTAATCCGGGTTGCATGAACAATTTTAAGTCGGAAGAACCAGCACCTCCATCGAATGCGGAAGATCTTAAAAATCCAAATGAGGAAGAACAGCAGGAAAAATTTTCAGGGAGATATATAGCTAAAGAAAGCTTCCCCCTGGTAAAGAACAGCAACAAAGAAACTGAGATCTCCACTACGGAAGTACGTGAAGTTCCGGAGGAGACTAGCGAACCTGCAGTCAAAATCGAGGAGGGAATTACCTCCTCATTCGAGGCAAAGAATCCAAATGAGGAAGAGTGTGCTTATGAAGGCGCGAAAGTCGAGACAGAAATAAAATCTGGTCCTAAAGAAGGAAGCATCTTGGATGATGGTGATGATGGAGCGTCTGCAGAAACAGAGGTTCCTGATAATATTGAAAGTTCCACACAAATACAGTCGGACGAAGAAAATCCTCTGGCAGAAAAAAGTGAACAAACGACTGAATTTGTAGAACTAAACAAGAATGAAGATGTTGAAAGTGTTCCTCCACAAGATAAAGATGAAGATCGAGATATGAAGCAAACTGAAGTAGCAATTGAAGTTCAAGACAACCAAGACGCAAAGAGCACGGAAGAATGTTATATCGTAGATAAATACAGCAAAAGGGAGGCGACGGAATACGATAGAGTTTCTAATAGTTCTGAAAAGTCGGAGTCACTTGCTGAAGTCAAGGAGCCATCCATAAACCAGGAAGATGAGAATGAATCATTCAGTGGAACTGAAGAATCTGAGCTCCACTGGTTATCAACTGACGAAGATGAGGAGGACGAAAAAAGTGAAAAAGAAATTGACTTCGACACGACAAGCATAGCTGACTTCGGTGGAGAGATGGTTGAGGTCGGAGGGAATTACATTGAAATGTTTCCTCCAGACTGGACGCAGAACAAGGAATACATGTCGTCCGCAGAAAACACGTCCAACACATCGCAACCCAAGCTCGACTTGAACTGGGTGTAAGTAGAATTTCTTACTGAACTTCAGTGGTGGAAATTGGTTTAAGGAACTAGCGGTACGATAAATTATGTGGGGTTGGGAAAGAAGGGTACACCCCGATAGATATTTGTCGTTGTTTTATTATGACGAATTGCCTAAGGATTTTGACATACATCGCATCAGTAACTCAGTCCAATGAAGATATCTACAGAAAGCTGGGTAAAATATGCAAGTATAATTATATATAGTATAATTTAATTGCTCGAAACTGGACAATGGATAGCTAATACGTCTCCGACTCCTTATTAGTACAGAACTTGGGACTAAATTGGCAATATTAGCATGGAATTCCAGTAAATGGGAATATCTGATATATGAAAAGGATTGATATGAAATTCTTTAGTACACTTATTATTCGTTGTGTTATACAATATTTCTTTTCTTTTCTGTAGGTATGGCTGCGATGTCACGAACGCTCAGAGCATTGTGTCCCTTAACGACGAGATATTGTACGGTTCTGGATGTATCGTTGTGTTATACAATCACGCAAGAAACTCACAAAGACATTACATCGGACATTCTGGCCCCATAACCTGGTGCGTACTGTTTACAGTAAATAATGTACTAACAGTGCTAACATGTCCTTTGGTTCCGATTACATTGTGTTTGCTTTTTGTTCAAAAGTATCGCTGTACACTCTGACAAAACCACTGTTGGAAGTGCTCAAGGTGAGAGTCCAACTGCTACCAAGATGCTTGGAGCAGTGTCAGAATCTCTGACACAGTCTTCAAATCAAGAATCTTATCACGGCCGTATACATGTCCGAGTATGGAAACCGGAAGACTTGAGTACTCTGTTTGTCATGGGAGTTGGTTCTCTCCAGAATAACATTCGAAAAATGCAATTCATGAACTGCAGAGTAAGAGGCATTTGTATATGTTCATATCCGTTCCAGCCAATTACCGACCATCAAATTATATTCAATCAATAACTTGGGCAACCATATGATATCATCAGAGATGGAAATTGGGGCGCAGGGGGCAACGTTCCACTACTTGAAAGTTTCCCAAATATGCCCAATTTCTCCAATTTTATTGTACGGTGTTACAAAAAATTCTCTACCTTTTCCCACCTCAGCCTCGGGGACTCTAGCATNCGTCGTGGGTCGTCTGAAAATGCCCTCAAAGCGAGATATCACTTGTATCGACTGCTGTTCTAAGCGTGGTGTGCTGGCACTTGGAAGTTCTTCTGGACATGTAACAATGATTCACATTCACATCGATGGTTTTGAGGTAAACTGAATATACTGGATAGCAGTAGCGAAGCAGGTCTTCCATACCAGCCCTGGCATTATTCCCCCTACTAGATCGGTCCATTAGTCCCATACCTTGTAGTTATGGATTTCAATACCAAATAATTACAATGAGGGGTCAAATCCCTGTGGGTGGGTGTAGGTGTGAACATTATTTCCACATTAAAATTACTCATTTTGAAAATGAATATTATTAGTTATTTTATTGCCACAACCATGTTTTTTTTAAAAAGATGAACAATGAGCAATACTTCCGAGGATCGTG
>QXVX01003131.1:0-66778 GCA_013436065.1 Halocynthia aurantium
CCTGCAGTTTAATAACATTCTGTATTATATTAGACAATGAATATCCCTGGACCAGATTAACTCATACTTCAGGAATGTTGAGAGACCGTCTCGTCCGCTGGCTTTATCTTCCCGATTACATGGTTCCACCTCTCAGCACAGCGTTGATAGGTAAGTATGCGTGGGTGTGATATATTCTGTGTATTTTAGTACTGAATGGAACAATTTTGCATCCATTACTTTTCAAAGAATTCGAGAAAATCGAAATATTCAATTCAATACAGAATTTGCCAGAAAATCGAATGATTTTGAATCGAATTTAACCATAGTTATTTTCTACAGTTGACGTTTTCCAACTGCTTTTCATCATTGCTCAACTCTTTGTCTTCTACTTTGAACGGTCCGAGATCGCTCTCCAGCACGGCGGGGANTGAACGGTCCGAGATCGCTCTCCAGCACGGCGGGGATAACAAGTACCTCACGCCTCAACAATTGGATGATGTGACCCCTGCAACAAATCAGCGAGCCAATTTTATGATGAAGCGGTAAGTACTTAAGATACTTGGGAAAATAATGCAAGATGTATTATTTTATTGTGTGCAATTATCTGTCAGATAGTTGAAATTTTCCAGTTATACTTTGCATAACTCTTAAGTTGTCATTTCATGTATGACTTTCATTGCATTTTATTCTTTCCCTATCATAATGCAGGTCATCAGAGGGAGAGGCAAAAAATATATGGTTTGTATTTCCCTTTTTTCAAATAAATTTTCGATTGATTCTGGTGAAAAATAGATTTAGAAGGACAGAAATAGCGCAGAAATGTATTTATCTGATCACGGTTCCACGGTGCATGTCTTTCTTTCATAGTGCATGAAGAAATCATATCTCATTGAATGAAGTTGCATAATTACGTAAATCATAGTATTTCCCAGTTTAGATTCCTTTTTTTGTGATCGTTCAACAATAACCAAGAGTAGCAGCTAGACTAAGACCTAAGCGATCATGCTTGATAATCATTTGATAATTATAATTCAAATAATTACATTCAATTGACAAACAAACTATCAAAAACTTTGTATTTGAGACAGTAAAATCTATTGATAACTATATTTCCATAAGTTTATTTTCTCAATTCACTACGTTCCATTTCTTTCAGACCACATAGTTGTTTGCTGCATGCCTGTAAATTTTGTTTCGAAGTGTCTTAAATGATATATTTATCCATATTCAGTATTTCTTAATCCGCATATTCCCTCAACTAGGTCGAGGAACATACTTGATCAGGTCAAGGTCGTCATATTCAAGTACTCGTTCTGGGTGACTACCGCGATCATTTTCATCGCTGGAACGACCCGGATATCGTTGTATTGTTTGGGTTATCTTATCGCCTTTTTTTACTTGCTATCCTTCAATGAACCGCTCCTGGTTGGGAAGGCTAGTCGTCTTCTGCGTATATGGAACATGGTGTTAGGTATGATAATAAACTTGGTGTTTTCTTAGATATTTAGTTGTTTTTCTGTGGTAATCTTTCAATTTGATGTATTTGTGTACAGCATACAATGTAGCTATAATAGTGATCAAAGTGGCTCTGCAACTCGCTTCATGTGTTTACATCAACATACTTGAGGAAAAAGCTTGCGTCTTTGTGCAGCTGATGAGTTTCGTATGTTCTAAACCTTCTCAATATCGAGGACTAGCAGGTACTATGAGTTAGCTAATGTGATTGTGCGGTGGCTCATTGCTTTATAGGATTTACCATGATATTTATCAAAACTATTCAGAGAGGTAATCCAAACTTAAATAACAAATATATCTAATGTAGGTCTACATAATAATCGAAAAACTTGATTTCTACTTGGTTGATAAACCATATTCTCCTTCACGCATTTCAGAATCTATAGACGTAAACTCCTGTGCGACACCGTCGACCTACACGAACGCAGGCTTGACTTGGGATTTCGTTTGTTTCCTCTTACTCATCATCCAACGTCGGATCTTCACATCCTACTACTTCCGCCATGTCGCAGAAGATCTCCGAACATCATTGAAACTTGCTTCGAGGTAGACTTTTTGTTTTTTATCTAACTAACTTATTGTGAGTTCTCTCCGTAAGTTCTACTAGTAATGTGAATTTGATTTCTTATTGCAGAGGGGCACAATTATTTGAAGAATTGCTGGTATGTGAAGTGGATGCAAGGAAAGCAGAAGAGGAAAAGGAGATCATGCTTGTCCAAGAGTCGTAAGTTTAATAGAAGTTCTTTCTAAGCGTCTGCAATCGGTTGAATTTGCTGATTATATATATATCTATATTTGTAAGCAGTCACCATAGGTTTAGAATGTGTAATCAAAATTTTCATCAACTTGAAATTATTTTGTCATTACTTTACAGGATGCAATCTATAACAACGAAATATGCCAACATCTCAAGTGATAAGTTAGATGGCCTAACACACACTCAAGGTAATGCAAAACATCCATGAATTTATTTCATCCCCCCCATGTAGTAGCTTTATGCCTATTTTCGTTCAATCTCGGAAAACTTGGGTAAAAATTAGAAGCAATACTTGAGAAAATCTGAGAAGAAAAATAGGCATCAAATGTTAAACTTTTGAGACACCATGTATATTTAATTCATTAATGACAAATATTTCATCATCATATTTTGAATATATATAAGTTGTATTACCTCTATGCAGGGGTGGAATTGTAAAAATTCTTTCACCGGAACGGTCCAACCCGTTTTATGACGTCATAATAGCGTATTTTATCCCTGGAAATGTGATTGTAGGATGCTTACGTGACGCATTTGGCCCGCGGGCTGCAGGTTGCACACCCCTGTACTAGGGCGATCAAATTAGCTGGTTATCTTTTTCATATCCGCAGTGACACGCGACGCAATGATTTAACAAAAAAAACTAATTTTCCGTCGAAAACTTTTGTCGAAATCGAGCGTTCCGGTAGTTCCGCAAAATCATGCGATTTACCGGAACGCTGGCTGCATTTACCGGAACGGCGTTCCGGTGCGTTCCGGGACAATTTCACCCCTGCCTCTATGTATTATTCAGCCATGCTAGCTGGAGATAATTACATGTTTGAAGAAGATGATGAGAGAGACTCCAGCGAGAAAGGAGATAAGGAAATCTTGAATCCTCTTCAGGTTAGAATCCGAACTTGTTTCAAAACATTATTCAGTATATTGCAATGCAGATTTTAAAAATATAGATATTTAAAATTGTGTATTGTCTTCAGCTGCTTAATGTTGCTGATAGTGAGGGTATTGATAAAGCGTTGGAAGGTCGTCAAGAAGATAAAAAATTACTGAAAGAAGGAGGTAAGTTCTATTCAAGTATTCTCCGTAATAATGGATAAGATTTCTTGTGGAGTGAAAAATTTTAAATCCTTCATTTTGTTGACAATAAGTTTTAATAATTTCTGAACTACCAACGTAAATAATTTATAACATAAAACCACAGACTTCTGACGAATTTAATCTATCCAAAATAGTATTTAATAAATATAAACTTTTCATGATAACTAAACTATTGTTCTTGAATTTTATGATTCTAATTCAATATGTTACAACCCTAGAATAAATGTTTATTTTCACCAAGCCCTAAAAAGTTTAACATTATATTTTATTCCTTCGCCTCCTGCAGAAGATCATAAGCCTGTGCCAACACAAACGTTATCTGGTGTTACCACAGCCGAATCTACAGATGATGCTGTTCTTTCGGACCAAGATGACGAAGTTCAAGAAGAGATAAAGAAAAGTAAATTGTTCATGATTAAATGGATAAGTCACCTGGATTTGTAGAGATTTTGTTTACAATATTATTTGCATTTTACAGGCATCATTGCAAAATTTTTCATATTTTTGTGGGAGCTGCTAATGTCAGGAATAGACACGCTCACACTTTGGCTCAATACAATAAATTGTGACTATCGTAACGTAGCACTTCAGCTCTCTACTGAGAAGGATGAGCTCATCATGCAGAATGTTGAACAGGTATGATCATATGCTCAATCATTGAGGAATCTCATATTATAATGTCAGGGAACAATTTTGCTCAGACTTCTCCAAGAGGAGAGTCATCAATAACAATCGATCCTGTTGATGAGACGAGAGTTATAGAGGAACAAGTAAAAGTAAAAGAAAGTACTCACTCACATGAGTCCACATCCAGGTGTGTTTCTGCTGTCTGTTATATTTTATACTAGCAGACTACCCCACACATACATTCACTTCTATTAATATAGATGAACATTTATTTTTCTAACACAAAATTGCATCTTTTCTAGCGAGACACAAGAACAAATAAGAAAATCTGATCTAAAACCGCTGGATTTTGACAAAGATCAAATGCGACCGATCCGTTTGTTTTACGCAGTTTGGTAAGACCGTGCGAAAGTAGTTGTAAAGTTGAATAGGAAATAGATTTTGTAATGAAACTGCATTATTTTCAAGGTATACTATTATATCACGCACCGATGTTGTCTGCTACTTGCTCGTTATATTGAATCTAATGTTGTCTGCTTCTCTGATGTCTCTCGTTTTGCCGATCACAATATTTCTCTGGGCAGCTCTGTCGACTCCTCGACCTACAACACGGTTCTGGAATTTCTGTATTCTGTATATGGAGGTAATTCTTATATATATATGAAAGTATTGCTTCAGATGTGTCCTGTGCTTTTATAGCTTATCAATGGTTTCTTTTACAGGTCATTATCGTAGTCAAATTTCTCTTCCAATTTGAATTTTTCCCCTGGAACAAAGACGCCGCGACCAACTTGGAGATGTACAACCCATTCTGGTGGCCGAGGTTGATCGGCGTCGAACAGAAATCGAACTGGAGTGCGTTTGATTTGGCTCAGCTTCTTGCATTTTTCTTCCATAGATCTATTTTAAAGGTATCTGCATATAATATGTCTTACATATTTAACATTTATTAGTTGCTTTGATTAAAATTGTAGATATGCTTCAAATACAGTCTATCCATATGTTATTTAATAATATTAATCATATACTATATTTATTATTATGATATTTTTATTCCAGGTTCATGGGTTGTGGGATAAATCCCCAAGAAAATGTAATAGTCAGGAAATCACAAGTGAAGAAGACATTGAAGGAAATGGAAAAGTTATTGACGAAGGAGCGGGTACGGTGTTTGAATCTCATATATTTTTTGATGAGTTTCTGCATATGTGCCTCACTGTTCCTTTTTTATATTTCAGCCAAGGGCAACGAAAAGCAAAACGGAGATAACGCATTGGAGGCAGTTGATGAAGGAAATGTTAAAGAAGTTGCAGATGACCAAGAAGAATTGGATGAAGAGGACAAACCGACGAAAAGGCAAAAGTAACCAAAGTGTTTGTTTCTTCAAACCTTCAGGCTCACATATGACCGAAATTTGGGTTGCTATACGTCTTGATATTGCCAGACATCTCCTTTATTTAGGTGTCTAAATCTTTGTCCAGGAGAATCAAAAAAAAATGACTGAATTTCAATTTTTGCATACAATTATTGGATTAGTTTTCACTTTTACCGCGGCTGTCGAAGACAAATTGTATTAATGCTTAATATTGCTAACTCTGGCATAAGTGGAGGCATCCTGTATTGTTCAGATATTCCCATAATAATGGTTTGAAAGAGAATTCTCCTTCAATATCAACCACTTCATGTATTTTTAATCACAGGTTGATGCGTGTTGCCTCATCTCCGTTTCGATTTTACAAGAGAGTCATCGTCCAAGAGATCAGTTCAGTCACTGACGTTTATGTTTTTATCTTTCTCTGTGATGTTATCAACTTCATCATCATTATTTTTGGATATTGGGCTTTTGGGGTGAGTGATCTATGTCTAGATTTAGATAAACCCTCAATCGTTCGATATTTATCACTTCTTCGCTTTATTGGTTTAGAAATATGTGACCGCTGCAGATAATGTTGTGACCAACATCTCTTCAAATAAAGTGCCTACCGGATTTCTTGTCATGCTTCTTATACAGGTACAGAGTATTTGCTTAAATATCCCTGGAACAGACGAAATCCATCAAGTTTTTTTAATTTCCACTAATTTCAGTCTTCTGTGTTAACCTTTTCCTTGTTCAAAACAGTTCAGCATGATGTTCATCGATCGTTCCCTGTATCTACGGAGAAATATTGTCGGGAAACTCGTGTTTCAGTTCATTCTGGTGATCGGAGTGCACATTTGGATGTTCTTCATCCTCCCAGCTATCAACGAAAGGTTGTTACTTGTTGTCTCTGTTCAAATATTTTCTAAATTTGTTGCTTAATTGCGGGTGAAGTATTTGCAGGGTTTTAAATATATTTTATTCGCAATTCACAGGCCCTTCTACATGAATGGTGTCGCCCAGACATGGTATTTCTTCAAAGCTATCTACTTCTTGCTCTCAGCCTATCAAATAAGATGTGGATACCCTACAAGAGTGCTGGGCAATTTCCTGACAAAGTCATATGGCACTGCTAATTTATTCCTCTTCAAAGGGTATGTTTATTTTCCTTTTCCTCGTAATATTTGCCCTTAATTTTTACTATTCTTTAAGATACCGTTTGATTCCGTTCTTGGCCGAGCTCACCGCCGTCATGGATTGGATGTTTGTAGATACTTCGATGGGAGTCGGAGAATGGTTCAAATTTCAATCGATATACGCTGAAGTGTTTGAACTCAAATGCTGGAGAGTTTTCTCAGCGGTAATTATATTTTTTTAGTGATGGATATACATAAGCTAAACAAACTGTAGTTTAGAACCTTTGGTAGGGGCCTGGGAACTTGATCCGCTATAATTAATAATATTATATTATTTAATTATAATTATATAAGTCTTTTGAATCCTTTTAGGGTACTGTAATCTTTTATCAAGTTGCTTCTCAAGCTTTGTATATGTAAAGTAAGATAGTGAAGCTGATGGATTTCAGGCTGTATTAAGGTCCTTACTAAATCTGTATCTTATATATATTCTTTACATTGTAGAGTTTATTTCTATTTTCCCAAGAATGCATGAGCTATTATAAATAGGAGATCTTTTGTTCACAGAATTATCCAGGCCCCAGAGCCGTTGCCAAATCAAAATTAGTCAAGTATTCGGTCGGAGGTCTTCTTGTATTCTTTCTCGTAGCTATTATCTGGTTCCCTCTGTTGTTGATGAACATCGCGCTTACCATTGGCGGAGTAACAAATAATCCTATTGAAGTGTCTGTGCAGATATCAGTTGCGACATTTGAGGTGAGGAGCTGTCTGCTTTGTAGGGTATATTTAGAAATTACTGGAAACATCCTATAACTACTGTATATGAGTATATGAGTTATTTTATACTTTCATTATCTTCAACATTCCTCCTACTTGTTTACAAAACATTTCACTCTTTGAAACTTTGCTACATACAACTCTGGTGGTATTGTAATGAATTTTTGTCTGCAGCATTGAAACGTTAAGGAGTGTTTAGCATACAAAAATTCTTGAAGTGTGTAACTGGCTATCATTCAGTGTTGTACTAACTGTATAGCATCAATCATCACATTCTCTGTGATTTCAAATTACATGTGAATTATTTCAGCCCATGTTCCAAGTTGTTGTTGATTCTGAGGCTATTACTCCTTGGTCCAATGCACAATTCAACACATTCAATGCGGAACACGCAGCCAACCCTGTAAGTAGTGCTATAATGCTCAATTGCCAATTCGGTTGTCATTTATGTACTGTATTACAATACCATTCTATTGTAAACTTTTATTTCAATTCCAGGCAGCGGCCCTTTTCCTCTCAGGTTTCAGCGCGCCGCAAGTCGTAACTGTTACTATCGTTGGCGAGGCAAAAACTACCTGGGATATTAGTCCTCCGCAAAAATTAAAATTGCTCAAGAGACTGGAAGACACCAATCCTTCTGCTGTTCAACTCGATTTTGAATGGTCAATAAGAAGGTCTGGCTAACAGTATTTCATGTTCAATTTTTCCGTTCATCATTGGTTGTAATGGCAAGGAAATTGTAGTGGATGTCTTTATACTTCTCTGTTTTCCAGGAATCCTGAAGTATCATCCGTCGTACTGGCCTCAGGAACCAACCGATTATTTCTTCCCAAAGGCGACAAGGCCCGTCAAGAACTGTACACAGTATTGAACAATTCGAACTCTCAACAATCTGCGTGAGTATTTTTCTTGTCATAACCACGTGATATTTTGCTAGGTCACTTGGAAAAAAGATTATTCTCATGAGTTGACTTGCAAGGATGGAATATTTCCTAGAAATCCCTTTTCCATTTACTTCGTTGAGACGAAACGTTCGTATACTGGGGATTTGCGCTGTCTACAATACAGTTCAGTGCAATCAAATGCATCTAAACACTTACCTGTACTAACAGAGTTGGAGTTTTTGGTGGATTCTGATGTTTGAGATAAAAATGTCACACAGCCATATAGTTTTCTAGGGTCGATAGTTCGTAAACATTTTCATAAAGCGATGGCTCGCGTTAGAGCAATTCAGAATAGTTGTGACTCGCTGAATTTAAGCTGGTATCATCATGAAATACAACCCATACAGGTCCCATTTGCTTCTTCTTCATTTTAAAGCATATTTATATTGTTGCAGAATGATCCCTGGAATTTTCCCTCGGTATGTCTACTCTGGACCCAAGGCCTTGTCTACAGCAGCAACCACGCTTTTCACAAGTAATACTGATTTAGATCTATATATTGTATTATAGATTCGACCTACAGTAGTGTAGTAGTAGTAGTGCAAAGGTTTATTTGACAAGTGAATTAGCGAAGTACCATAATAAGAAATTTTAACTGAACTGAAATTGGCTTTTATTACAGATGAATCGGGGTACGATTCGCTGAACATGACTCTGAGCAGCTCGCCAACCACGGGTAGCGAATGGTGGAGTGTGGCTGACATCACAACACAATCTTTTCAATCCAGTTTTGTAATGGATGTTTTCAGTGAAAAAGTTTCTCCTGCGAGTCTCGGCTTTCTTGTCAGTTACGGGTAAGCCTTCCATATCTAAGCAGAGGTAGAGTGATATCTTCCCCAGGAAAAACAATTCTAAACATCAAGGGGTTTTACGAAACAGTGATCCAGATTTCCTCTGTTCATCAAACGACAATCTTTTCACATTCTCCATTACATTGTTAAAACTTCTCATTCGGGAATTGCAGCTGTTTGAAAGGCTGACGCAATGGATAGATGCCAACATTTATTGAAGTGACTGCTTTTACTTTGGCATGGGAATTGTTATATCTATGGTCTATAACTATTTTATAAATACAAAAGAAAGTGTATGTCTGTATGCGCGTGCATATCTCTATCTATAAGTTTCATGACATAGTGCTCTGAAAATTTCGAAAAGTGGAAAGCTTTCAACAAATAGTCGAATGAGACCACGATAATTCAAAATACTTTGTAATGTTTATTTCTCTTGTAAGGTTTTAACCACTGTATTTTAATAGGTGTTTATAGACACTATCACATATGAAAAGGTTAGAGCTGTAAACAGACTAGCTATTGGTTTTTACCGTTTTAAAAATAAGGTAATCCTTACATTAGCCTTGACCAAAATCGTTTGATCAGAGTTAAGCCAAGCATCTCCAACTTAATATTTACTTACCTAACATACAGAATGTATGATTTGATCCGGAAAATTCGTTGAAATGTCAAAACTATCAGTGTTGGACGGTACTTCGTGGCGAATCCCAGGAGACCACGCAAAGCCATTTTCTGGCAGCGAAGATAGGTTTAAATCCCCACGAAAAAATCTATATTTGCAAACTTAATATGCGCAACATCGAGAGCTAAAAGAAAACCTTACCGAACAGTTCGTCATAGTGTTTCTTTCGGTCATTTAATTTTACCATTTTGTTAAAGAGTTTTTGGACACTGGGGAAAATTGTATCAATAATTAAAAGGTTGTTAAGACGGCAGACAAGAATTACAGGATTATCGGCTCCTATTATTTAGCAATTTACATTAGTATATTATTCTGCAACTGGTAGTTACAATTAAAATGACTAGAGTTAGTGTACGATACAATTACAGCTGTCCGTTATAATTAGTCCGCCATGGTAATTTTTGCACGTTTTGAAACTTACCCTCTACTGTTGCTGCCTCGTTGAGCAAAGTGGTCAATAACAATATTGCGTGTCGACATTTTCACGGGAAATCAGTCATGTGTTTCTTGGTTATATGATATCCCTCACCACATGCTTGCAGCAAACTAACCCGTATCCCTTTTAATGATATTTTGTTTTGCAGAATTATCGGATTATATGTTTCAATTGTTCTTGTTGTTGGACGAGTTGTTCGCAGCGCGCTTGCCGGTAGCACCAGCACTATCATGTTTAAGTGAGTTTTATTTCTTCTATTATATTCTTATCTCTATAACTTGCCTGGGGATTACTGGTCAAGTGGATAGTTGCGTGTCGTTTCGCTAAATACCGGGGGAGAACGACTGTTCTTAACAAAGCTGTCAGCTAAGGCATTGAATGAAGACAGATAACGCTCCAAATAATTCTAAACCCTACCACTTGTTTAAACCAACTGTACAGTTCTTCTTTTTGCAAGGCAGCATTGCTCCGACCTCGCCCTTCGATTGAATAAAATACATCCAGTTACTTAAGACAGGGAACCCTTCATTCAATAAAATAAAAATGCTTGGCAGCGAGAAGTTGTGCTCTTGGGAGCAGACCACGTTTCTTCTCATCAGCAATTTAGAAATTTCTCCCTCAAGCTTGAGAAATGTAATGAATATACATAGATATGCGTTCAATACTGTCTGTGTGCCCTAACTGGTAAGATAACAACAACTCACATCCAAGAAACCGCGTTTCAAAACCAATCCATTTCCTATTCCACTACTACTTCCACGCCCTTTTCTATTGTACTTCGATTATCATCCATCCGATTATTAGTATTTTCCAACTTTAAAAATTAATTGAAGCATACAGGACATATTTATACTCAATGGTTAAACTTCATTAATTTTCTACTTGATCGAGCATCCTCTCATTGTATACTGAGGTTCCATAATAATGAACACAGTATTTCTGTAATGTCAACGAGATTTTGTTGTCTTCATTATTCCCACCACAACCAATGGATTGATTTACTGTTCCGTTAACCCTTCCGTAAAAGAAATTCACCTCCCAAACAGTTACTTCAACAGCACAGTTGCGAAATAGTAACGGTACTATGTTATTGCAGTGAATTGCCGCGGGTTGATCGCATCCTACAGCTTTGCAAGGACATATACATGGTTCGAGGACAGTGTCAGTTCCGACTTGAGGAAGATCTCTTCGCTAAACTCATATTCTTATACCGATCACCGCAATTACTTATACAGTGGTGTCGACCGAAGCAAGACTGAACCGAGCGTATGTATGTACAGAAGCATAAATAGCAATATCATTTTATCATTTTCTTAACTTTTACAATTGCCTTATCTAGGAGTTGCGTACATAGGATCGAACATCATAACGGCATTACCGAATATCGTTGCGTACTATATATTTGATCGATTTTTAAGGATTCCTTTTCAGCATGTTAACAGGGATTATTTGAAAATTCTATCGAGTACATTTCTTCCTGACATCCCTTCATTGCACCTTACTGTTTTCTCAAGTAAATGTGCGGTGCTAGATCCATAGCATAATATATCATGGCATCCCTTCTTGTATTACCAATATGAAAGAACTGTATTCCAGCAGTCATGCCTGAAGTTAGCTCTAGGATTTCCTTGTCATTTCATCTGTTGTTAAAATGCGTCACATTGTATACAAGAAGCCACTTTGAAGGCAGTACAGTAATGTATAAAGCTAGCTCTTGGATTTTCTGGGACATACGAACTAGGAAACCTTACCTTCCTAGAAACTTCATTATCAAAAAAAATTACGATGACTTACAGACTTATGGAGTTAACATGACATTTAATAACTAATTTTATAACGCAAAGCGATCCCACATTCCGTTTGCGGTGATCAATTAGGTCAAAGGGTTAACCAAAATTCCTGTCGTCAGTGTGGGCAGCCTTTCAACCAGTTCATTCATCCTAGGAATTTGTTAACTAACTACATAGCCTACAACATAGCCTACAACATGTTTGTGCACACTCGTTACCCTACTGACTTCGCCTTGGGTTCTCTTTCGATAAACAGATCACGTTACTTCGGGTTCAAACTTATAAAACTGTGACACATCTCACTAAGTACAGGTACAAGTTTCAAAGTAATAAAATTGATATGCCAGTTTCAGTAATTTAAGGAAGGACACAGGGTTTCTTTCGTCATCGTAATGTTTGCGCTATTTATCATGTAGTGAATTAATATTGAAGATGATCGTAAAAAGTGCATTAAACGAGTTTAATGACCTTTGTTTCTACAAATGAAATTCTTTGAAATTGAGAAAGTGTTATTACTCGTTACTTTGCAGCCCTTGTAGGTGCAATACTTACTCATTTGCTTACTTGTAAATATTGCATACACGAAGTATATTGTCTTGTGCTATTAGTGGATTTTTTTCCTTGAGCAAGCAGTAAGTGCCATAATTGCATGAATCATCTTAAACTCTTTTCAAACGCCTGTAGAGTAAATGCAATCAAACTAGTGGAAATAAATTTCATTATATCATATTGCATTATTAGCATGTTAAATTTTATAAATCGTCTTCTCGATCCTCGTAGTAGCTATTTCTGTTTCTTAGCAGTAATTGCGCAATTAATCATTTACCTTCAAACGCTGGTAGAGTGAATAAACTCTAACAGTACTAGAAATAACTTATTGTATTCTCATTTCTTTCCAAAAACCATCTTATTTGTGTATTGGTAGCAATATGCTTGAATGATTCATTACTTTTTCTAACTTAGGTACAAAGATTTACAGGTTACTTATGGTTTAACCCTAATTGTAGTAGGTTACTGTAGCGTAGAGTTATAGCAAGGTTCTGGCTCAACAGTATTCTTTCGTACTGCTGACTCTGTTTGTGTGCTGTGCTTAACTCCGAGCTACGCCCGGAGGAATTGAAGCGAATTCGATCCGTATGAGAATTTTTGGCCAAATCGGCCGTATCGTTTTCAAAAAATTGTTCTTTCCTAAAATCGTTGCGATCAAATGTCATGAAAGTACTTTCAGTAGCAGAACAGGGTAAGAAAGGTTTAGCAAAATTTTATACGGCCATGTAGTTGATGTAGCCCAGGATGGACCTAGGTTTCCTATGATCATGCATAATTTTGAGATTCAACTGGCGTTCATTCGACCCGGCCTTTCGTTGATTAGTTATATTCATGGGAAAAAGTTAAGTGTTAACTCACCAGAAGCAAGCAATCGAATTTCTTGAACCCTAATATTAAAGCTATTGCAAAGAAAGAATGAATGCTATTGCCTGGAAAGAATAGTGTGAATAGCTTGCCTAGGTTCAAAATCTGCAAATCTCATCTATATGAAAGGATGCGTTTCCGCCTATTAACAATTTCATCTATATGACTCCACGCGGGAACGCCTATCCTCCATCTCTGCATATTATGATACTATATTTCCTGCTATTGTATTGTGTCGTTAATGTAGTTATGCAAAAATTCAGTGAACGAAGTAGAGGTAGATAGCATTCACACAGATATACAGTCGCAAGCAGAAAATTATTAGGAACTCTATCTCAAAGTGTTTCGAAAATTTTCCTTCGCCCGAAACGGAATTGAAACAATTTCAAAATTTCCACCAGTTTAAGTCCTTGTCGTCGATTTCCGACCTTTGAACTATGATCAGTGTGGTTCCGTGTACTTAAAGGTAAAACAAACGATTTTTCTCACAAAGAACAGTAAATAGTTTTCAGTTCCATCGTAAATTTCGCTAAAATATGTCTGCAATATATTGCTAGTTATGCTTACCGCGACGTAATTCAATCACTTTCTGCAAACACTCTAATAACTGGAACGTTTGTTAATGACTGTATTTACTTTTGTAAGACGTGAATTATGGATATTCAACGACTTGAGGGATTTATGTTCTGTGTAAATCCATAAATTGCATTCACGTTACCACCCTCAGCGGCGATTATGAGATTCGATAATAAGAAAGCTATTTATGTTTGTTCTGCTTGAGTCAAATTGCTATTTAGCCCCCATAAATTAATTGCAGATGCGATTTAACAAAGAAATTTCGTCATTTAACAACTGTAATCAAAATTTTATTGAGTAGCTTATTTCTAATGCTTTTCGTGACTTCTGACCTAGTATTATCAGTTTTATTGTTACCAAGTCAAATTTCTTGGACCCCGAAATCATATTTGTATTTAGGCTATGCAATTGAATTACAATTGCATACATGTCATTGGTGACAGGAGTTTATCTTTCTCTGACATCCTAATTTAGAACGTATTGTAAAACTTGTGTGTTCAAGACGGAGAACTCTTTTCAGTTTTCTCGATACACTTCGTTTGAGAAAATCGGGTTCGGTTGAACATACAATACTGTATATCAAAGTTGAAAGACGCTAATTGATATAAACGGGTGTGACTAGTTAAATTGAAATTTGCGTCATACCCATATTCAGATGGTGGCAAACTGTCAGGTAATTTGCGAGCTAACATAAAACAACTTACCGCAATACGACGTCGGAATGTTACAGACGAACAGGCCTATGGTGTCTTGGCGTTAGTTGAGTTTGCCTGTTGATTGCGTGCGGATGTCGCTTTTGTACTGAATTATATAATACAATTCCAACAAGGCCCGTTTACATTCAAAACATACACAGAAATATTTTGAAGATTTCCTTAGTGTCAGGATTCAATCGTGATAATAAATATAAATGCATTTCTTCGAATCGCCAGTGTACAGTTTACTTCTTTGCTCCTGGTTACATGGTATGCCAGCCATTGTATGAAGACAACATATGTATTATTTTCGCCTCTGCATCGTGACCTTACCGCTCATAGATATTACGTACTGAAGATGTGTATTAACTCGAAGAAATACAATTTTTGGAGTTTGCAAACGTTTGAAACCTTGTCAGGTTAATAACATTAAATATTATAAAGTGAATGTTATTTATGAGTAGAGATTGAGCGGTGACTTTTATTAATTGTCACCAATTAGTATGTTCCATGCATCATTGTAGCGACCCATAAATTGTATAAATTGTTTTCAATTTTGTTTGTTTTGGATATTTGTACCACATACTGCTTCTTAATACAATACGGCATTTTTGAGAGTTGGTACGTGTAAAATTCGTATAATCTACCTTTAGAAGTGAAGAGATAAACGGTGTACGCCGTACGGTGTTTAAAATTGCTTCCAGGCATGTAACGTTCAATGGTAGCGTAATAAGCCGGCTAGTATGTAGATATATAGTATATGGTTTTTATGGCAATGGGGTAAAGCAGGTTCTCGACGTATAAAAATGACTATGACTAAAAATACTTCAATATTATCGAGTTCTAAAAGCAAATACAATACTGTACAGTGTACATGGTTGAAATCGAACTTGATAATTATCAGTCCACAATATATTCTATAATGTGCACGTTATAAATTAGATTCAGAGACTGAAAGTAAATATATTGGAATTAGGATGGCGCAGACTTACCATGCTGAACCTGTTCCTTCGTTACTTGGTTCCCGAGAAATGGCTTAGACTGAGAGTAAAATGAAACGAAAAAGGCGGACCAATATGTAGGAAAACGCGAGGCATTGTTGCTAAGTCAGAGTCGAACTAGATGGAAGTGTTCAAATGGAAAGAATATAGTCAGTTTTTCACAATGGGCATCAGCTAGTAATTGTGTTCCATACCAGTGGTACAGAGCTTTTAAATACACCAATTTGGAAATTAAAATTGAGTATTGAAACTGCAGCATTTTATCAACTAAGAAAACAGTTCCTAATCGGGATAGTGATCGTGAGAAGTGATATTATTAGAATGGTCGGAATAGATAACACATTATATATACAAAGTGACGATGATTAATTGAAGTTGATTACCAAATTAATTCAGAGAAGAGAAGCTTTTGAATGTGGGTCGGAAATTCGTAATAGAGAAATTTCCCTCCCAAATTACTTTTATGTAAATGTAGTTTTCCGAGTGTTTAGTGAGTTTGCATTATTCCTTTTCAGTATTGACTAAAAACCTCATTCGCCTGCCTTCTAGGGAAGTATTCTAGTAAACAGAAATGTGGCATAGCAACGTTGCGGTGTGTATTGTTGACTTGATATACAACCCTGTATCCAGGCAGCGAGGTCACATGCCTCGGTGAAGTAACATAATTTCTGTGATCGTTTCCCGACATAGGAAACAGCTAAATCGAAACTTTTATACAATTGCGTTCTAGATTTAGTTGAATGGCTAGACTCAGCTCCAGATCGTCGCATAAAAAAGCACCGTTATTCTCAATATATCAAAACCGGAGATTTTCATATTACTAGTGTTTTTGTTTCCCCCATATTCGTGTTTGCATATTAATGTCCTGTGCAGTAAGCAAATAAGTAGTCTATCGCATTTTTTTCATTCGCTTAGTATAGATGAGGTTATATAAAATCTTACAGTAATTGAAATAGAATCCTGTGTTAGCCTTTACTGTTGCCTGCAGAGAGAGAGAGAGAGAAAGAAATTCGTCCCTTTTATCGGTTCATAGGCCTAAGGGCGATGGAACATGTTATTTATTATGGTAACTCCTTATTATAAAATATGTATTTAGCACAACGCCCCGAATATTCAGAAGGCTTCATATATCAGATAGATTCCCGACAACCTGTATACACCATTCACATCTTGTCTCATCCTAATGATTTATGACCCATTCAGTATTTTTATAATAGGAATCGTGCTGAGCAGCTTTAAAAGGAAGGTGTGTTTTAGAATCTTTAAGATGTTAAATCTTTATATAAGTTTACTTGGCCACTACTAATTCACCCAAACTACAAGGTCAATCATTAACTCTCGATCAAAGATAAAATCAAGATACTCTTCTTCGTGTTTAACAGTTCCGTGAATACAAACAAAAATAAATGACAAATGTGTTTACCAAAACACTATCTTATCAACGCATATAAATAAATGACAAACAGGTGTCAAATTAGTGTGTAGGAAAGTCAATGTTTTTATGAATTTGTAGTATTAAATCAGAAGTTTATCAATATCACACTTTGCCTGTTGACATAAGCTAAAGAGATTTAGGTAATGCTAATTACTGTATCATGTAACATGTTAGTATAACTCAAATAGATGAGCAGCGGTAAGGTATTCGAGTCACGTATGATTCACTGAATCAGTTCGGTAAAACGGTTAAATTTTAGTCACTGTTTACTGGGAACTAGACGAAGGTAAAAGCTAAAACCACACGTACGCCCACTTCATGCTTGTATATTAGCAGAAGAAGAAAAAAGAATGGTTGGAGGACTCGAGAATATTGCGCATCCGGTATTTGCATTCATTCGTACGAAAATATTTACTACTGTATGATAAAGTAACTAAGAAAAATGCATTCACCCTTGAAGAAGTCAACCATAATCGAAAATATGACAAAATAGATGTTGTTCGAACTGTAGACAAACACAACAATACAGTATTCGTAAAATATATATGGATTTTATTCATCTAATAACTATACAGTGTAGGCTATATTCGATAGCAGCTAGCGGCGCGTTCAGGTGATATTTAAACTGCAGAATTGACTTTGGCGGGTTGCTTTTCCCGAGTTCATGAATTGATAATTCAGAATTATCTTCTGCTTGAGTTGATCTAGTTTTCAGTTAAGAGAGGGACTTTTTCTCCTCGGATGAGGAGCGTAAAATAGAAATAATTAGACTTTTTTTACCAATCAGATTCTAAAGATCCTAGTAAAATGCTTGCCGAGAAATTCATGAAAGATTTAAAACCACATTACGCATTATTGATTTTTTAATGGCAAGAGACAGTTTTTCCTAGAATAATTATTAAGAGTTGTCAGAATCGAGACGAAGGTTTTTAAAATCCTCTGCGCGAGTTCCGTACAAGACGGCGACACGCCTGATCATTTACTAATTCCTCACTATTCCTTGTATATTGCATGTACAGTACGTGTATTTGAAGAAAGCAGAAGGGATAATATGGAAACTTATCCATAATTGAAATAGCAATTCTATTTATAAGTGTACATTAGCTGTTAGCATTGCATTACGTATTACTACAAGTTAGCATTACGCATAACATTGGCGCTGGTAACAAAGCAGAAAGTACAGGAAAAAATGTGTAATCATTTCCGCGTTCTTCTAGTGAAATTGTCCATGACCTACGTTTTGCATTATTATAGTCTTTGTCAGAACCTTCGTCTGCGATAGTCATCGTTTAGCACTGATATTGGTATTACTTCTATTCCATCTGTAATCTTAACTAACTGGACAAGAAATGGAAATTCAACTCATACTCGGATTGGCCTTGCTCACAGGTATAATATTTTGAATGCTTTTAGCGGTTCAGGATATGGTAACGGCAACAGTTAGGCTTCTAATGTATTTTCTATAAAAAAAAATCGGTTGCTTTTATTCTCGTAGCACCCTAACACTGACAAGTTTTTGTACAAGGGTAACTTAGCATGGAGAAGCGTTAAGATGATTAAAAGTTTTATAATTATCGCTAGATGGAATTTGAAGGCAGTATTTGCCTCCGCGAAAATCCATTTTAAGGGCGTTGCCCGTATAATCTGAGCTACTAATAACAGCTGTTCTGCTGGGTGACAATCGACTAAAAGTATTGTTTCAACAAATGTAAAATTGGATTTAGATTTATTGCTTCTTGGTGGGTAGTAGCTCAAATAGTCTAATAATTCGGCATAAGGAAAATGGCATGATTATATCTACTGATGTATGCTGCTGGGCCAAATACTGCGATGCTGATAGTATATAATAAATTATGGATTGTGGGTATATAAGAAAATTGATATTAATTTACTTGAAGAGAACAGGGAAACTTTACTTAATACTAGAACGAAAATACAGAAGTCACATTTTAGTTTTGATCTCATATTTCGCGGAGTAAATGTTCAATAACTACAGTACTGTAAAAGGTTACTTAGACGTCGGATAGCTGGGGATCCAAGTTATATTAACATAAATGTGAATGTAGCTAGAAATTCGCTTAGGTCCGTTTCGAGACCTTTTTTTCAGGTAAGTCGGGTAGGTTGGGTTTTTCAATAACTATATTTTCGAAGCCAGCCAGTGATTCGAAGTCCTGTTTCTATCCGTATTCCAGTTTCAAAATTTATTGAACCTCCAGTTTAAATGATTTGACTTCTATTGTTACCTCAGGTTTCACTCAATCTGCTGAATGGGATTATGGAGTTTATGGTGGGTTGTTGTTGATGTTTGAGATAGGCATTTGCCAAATTGCATTCAATAATAACTGACTATATTTTATTAGGTCCAGCAACGTGGGGCACTCAATACCCATTGTGCGCTAATACGTCCACCAGTCAATCACCAATCAACATTGTCTCAGCCGACGCTATGCTAAAAGAAGATTTGGGACCCTTCACGGATGCGATGTTTCCGAAGCCCACGACAATGAAATTGAAAAATAACGGACATTCGGGTAATTTTTTGCTGCGTGTTACTCTAGTGCCATATAGCGGAGAGAAAATAAGTAACATCTAGAACACATTACTGTAAATGCAGTACAGTATATGTGAACCCGGTTTATTCTGGCCGCAGTGCCCGCTTTCTATCTAAGGTACTTAAGATCGTAACAGTATCTACGAAGCACGTACGAGGCACGTATAGGTTTCAACTCAACCGCGGTAGCACTGGCCGTATCGAGTATGATGTACGACATTATGTAATTTAATAACTCAACTGAATAATTCTCACTGCAATGCCCGGCCTTTGAAGTCTTTAACTAACGAGATATCTATGAAAACTTCAGAAGTGTACACAGTGCCGGTCCTAGGATATTGTAGGCTCCGTACAAGTGTGACCGTAACAGAATGCAAATTCCACAAATCCAACAGCTTATTAAATTATTATTTATCCTCTGTTTCCAATAACTGAAAAAAAAGTAATCAATTACACAAATAGTAACAAAACAGTTGTACCTTTTTTCAGTACAAGTTGATGTCACTGGCGGTTATACAATCACCGACAGATCAGTACTCCCGAGCGACTACGTCCTGGCGCAATTTCACTTTCATTGGGCTGATTCATCAAGTACTGGGGGATCTGAACACACGGCCGAGGGTAAAAGGTATTTTGGAGAGTTGCATGCCGTACATTACAAAAAGGAATATGGCAGCGTTACGAGCGCAAAGACTGAAACCGGTGGCTTGGCTGTATTGGGCGTGTTCTTGGAGGTACGTTTTTTGTTTGTTTTAGGAATCACATTCGTTTTGTTAACAAGATTTGTACCAAGTATTAAAATTCGATTTTCGTACTGCTCATTCAGGCCCAAGGAAGCACGGTGAACCAGGAATTCGAGAAAATATTCTCGCTTCTTCCCAATATAACATTCAAAGGCGACAGCGTCGACTTGGCGATGCCGTTTCCCATTTCTGATTTACTTCCAACAGACCTGAGTAACTACTACCGCTACAATGGCTCTTTAACAACCCCTACTTGCGATGAAAGTGTCATTTGGACAGTTTTTAAAGCACCAGTTCAGATATCAACAACTCAGGTAAATCTAAGGCACTTTTACCATGCTTCAAACTTACGTGCATGATAAATAAGACTGAGAAGAGAATCTACTTACATGTAGGGGAGTCGACTGGGTGTGGTAAACGGGGCAATCGCCTAACTCTGAATAAGAAGCCATGAAACTACTTATCGTATTACTTATTATCGTAATAATGATTTTGCTAGGGCGAAGCAAATATGCTCGAGGTAACCGGAATTCTAAGATATCCGACGTCGAGGAGGCGAACTTCCACTGTATTTATATATATATATATATATATATATATATGCAAACTGTATATTCCTTCCACCTCCAAAAGAAAAGTTGTAGGACCAGGCATCAGTGTATTGTGAAACCTATGCATCGAAAAACGTCACACATGCTTCCTTATTGTATGAGATATAAATAAGATAAATATTTTTGTTGCAGGCAACCCAACTTGCAACATCGATTTATGACAATAACGTAACGACTCCGGAAGATCTTGTGAAGAACAACTACCGACCTGTTCAACCCCTTAACAATAGAATTGTTTACGCTGCCGGCGGGGCAGTCATCAAAGCTTCCGTCGTTTTCACAGCAGTTCTTTGCTATTTCGCTACAAAATTTAATTAGATTATTTACATTTAACTGGAATAATTGGATTCAGAATACTTCAAACTTTTCACATGTACTAACTCTAATAATTTTTGAAGGAATATGATAAGAAGTTTTGGTCCTTTAGAAACTGATCAAAGAACGTTCTAAAAACATCTCTTATATAATTATTGTTACCTATATCTCTCTGTTCAATAATAGCATTCATCAGTAACAGCTCTACACTGATGTCATTAAAGGAGAGCCTACCTCCACCGTGATGCTTTACTTTGAGCTATCGCTGGGTTCAGGTTTGGCCCTCATTTGGATTACCTAGTCTATCATTTTTACCATGGAAATAATGATTCGAAACTTGTTTATAATTCTTGTGTGGGCGATTAAGTCCTTTTCTATTCTATTCTAACATTATATTAACAGTTATTCATAGAAGATATATCATGTCTCTTTTCCTCGCACTTTTTTCCTCTATATATCAGTGGTTTCCTTCAATTAATGTTTTTGGCAAATTCTCTAATTCTCTTACTTAACATTAAAGTTAATAGATAAAGGTTGACATGGAATACTTGAATGATGTGTAGTTTTTATGATGAGATCATTGAAAAGATTTTTAGTTCAAATCATTTCCGGAGAAAGAATTTCAAATCTAGGAGCAAGAATTTTAGACACGTCCTACCTTGGATGCACTGTACTGAGCACATATTAATTACATTTCCCGAATTAAACCTTTATTAGTAATTAAGCCGTCTATATTCGTCGTCTACATAACTAATGAGGCATACTGATTTTGATACCCCATAGAGAGGTGACGAAATTATTTCACCTAATCATTACTTCGGTAGCCTGTCGTTTTACTAATCAGCACCAATCAAGTCTGAAGAGATTGGGTTTTGCATAGGTTTTTGTATAAAACAATATTACGGTGAATTAGATTTACGCATCTTCAGTAGAGTTTCGGAGCAACCTTTTGTTGAGGAATGTATGTACAGTGAGTTGCAGCTCTCAGTGGAACAAGATATTTTGTATAAACATTGAATAGACACGTCTTCAGGAGTCTCGAAGATAAACATCGTTGCAAGTTTTCAGTCGTAATTTATAAAGTTTTACAGATGTTGATTGATTTTATGGATGTTTGTGTGTTATTATAGGAATCGTGAAAGGTTGTTGCTTGCGGCACTTGTTGACTGCTAACGACTTCTTTTGCATACTGTATCATGTTAAGAAATTATTTATGATTGTTGTGAATCAAAATCAATATTTTAGCTAACATGCTTGATTATTGAAATAGGGCCAAGCCGATGGGTTAATTTGGGTTTTGCCAAATGCGGTGGACAAAGACAATCCCCGATCAATATTGAGCCGGCGAACGCAGTGAAAGACATAAGCATGCTATCGCTTGAAAATGATCTATCCAATCTATTGAAGAATATGAGACTATCCGAAGAAATACTCCGTAATACTGCACATGTAAGTACACCGGATGATTATTTTATAGTTTGTAGAGGAGCAAGAGCGAATCGATTTGAAATATCTATTAAACCTCCCAATATGTCTGAAATACTAAATAAATTGTTTTTAATGAGATCAAAACTACTCAATGTGAATGTAGCTATCCTTAAACATAATAAATCGTCATGTCTGGTCACAACCACTGTTTTTGTTTATTCTCAATAATCATACGACCGCTTCAAGTTTGAAAGGTGGATAAATACTTCATCCAGCTGAAATTTCTGCCGGAATTGAGCGATGCTAATAAAGTGATGTTCAACCTGCATATTTAACATAGTTTTTCCGGTAAAACCTCATCCGGACAAGGCCGATTCGCCCTAAAATAATTATCCTGTTATGTGCATGATATAGTACGTAGTCGCTATACTGCATGCGCCATCTTAAGTGGGATTCGAGACTCTTTGGTCCCCAGTGTGTCCAGACCAGAGTATTCTTTGTTCATGCATTATTCCGGAATTCATCTCGTTTATGTGACCTGGCCTTTTTTTATTGATTTAAATTTATGGGGAAGATGAATAGATGAGTGGGATATGAATCCATAAACAACTAAGTCAAATTTCTTGGACCCCGAAATCATATTTGCATTGGGGCTATGCAATTAAATTATAAGTTACCCGACCCAATCAGGTTCATTTATTTTTTATATTTAAGCACAATCCGTTAGACCTGGGTCGGGTTCATTTATTTTTTATATTTAAGCACAATCCGTTAGACCTGATAGGAATACTGGAGAATTGCTTGCGTAAGTTAAATAACAATCTAACATTAATGCTTATCCACATGTGAATCTCGTGAATCAATGCCTTTCCGCCTGTTTACAATCTCACCTGTATGAAGCAACGCGTTTCCCATGATGCTGAACTGCATCATATAATACTACTGCTTTGCCTGCTATTGTATTGTGTCGGTAATGTAGTTATGTAACAATGTGACAATTCAGTAAAGATTGTAACACTGTAAAATAAGTAGAGGTAGATAGCTTTCACATAGATATACAGTCACCAGCAAAAATTTATTAGTGACTCGGCCCCAGAGTGTTTAAATCCGATTGTTATTTGTTAATGAATTATGCTGATATTCATCTGGACCTCCGTGCGAAATTTCGTAAATATCTCTGGCGTTTAGCAGAGCGTTTTTGAAAGTCTATCTGCTTTCGATGTATGTCCATTGAAAGCAGGGGGAGGGAGATCGGAATCCAACGCGATTTATTTAGGTCAATTAACCTCGACGTGCCCGGGCCCGAATAAGCTTTTCATTGTATATCTACATGTTGTCTACATGTCCATTGATAGGCCTGTTCAGTGACATATACGAGATCGTTTCCAGATTCCAATTTTGGCCGCTAGAGCGACCCTAATCAGGATTTATCCCCTACAGACCCAGTTTTTTTATGATCATGAATGATTCTGAGATTCAACTTACGTTTATTCGACTCGACCTTTCGTTGATCATTTAAATTCACGGAAAATTGCTGGTATTAACTCCCCAGAAGCAAGCAGTCGAATTTCTTGGTAATTAAAATTTATTTCAATAGCAGTCTGAAGCCTGAAAGTGCTGGTGAATAGCTTGCGTAAGTTAAATAACAATCTAAAAATTGTGTTTATTTACAATTCATCCTTATGAATCAATAGGTTTCCGCCTATTCATAATCTCATCTGTATGAAACAATGCGTTTCCGTCTATGATACTGAATTGTATGATATAACACTACTTTTCCTGTTATTGTATTGTGCCGGTAATGTAGTTATGCAAATATTCAGTTAACTATAATAACACTGTAAAAGAAGTAGAGGTAGATAGAATTTTTAATAACCTGACCACAGAGTGTTTAGACCCGAGTATTCTTTGTCCATGTATTATTTTGGTATGCATCTGGACCTCAGTGCAAAATTTCGTTAATATCTCTGGCGTTTAGCAGAGCATTATAAAGTATATCTATTGCCAATGTACGTACATTGATAGTTAGGGCAGGAAGATTGCGGCATCGGAATCCCACGCAATTTTTTAAGTAAATTTTAGCAGACATGCCCGAGCCCAGAGTAAAGTGAAGGAAACGACGTATTCAAATTTATATTTTGGCTGCTAAAGTTTGTAGGAGGTATATCCCGTTGGCCTGAAAGAAATTGTGATAAATAGCATGCCTAAATTCAAAATCTTGACATTCCTTTGCTGATCCTATTGCTCTTGAAAGAAGGATAAGTTTCTCACTCTTCTCGCTTCATTTTGCGATAGTTATTGTTTAGCACTGATATTGGTATTAGTTCTATTCCAGCTGTAATCCAAACTAACTGGACAAGAAATGGATATTCAACTCATACTCGGAATCATCTTGCTCACAGGTATACTATTTCAGATGGTTTCAGGGGTTCAGGTTAGGCGAACGGTCTATTTTTTTTTTATAAATGTTAGTTCTTTAAAATTTAAATACAAATCTGAACCCCTGAAAATGAGAAAAAATGCTTATACGAAAATTAAAATAAGGAGAATCTCTTCGGGCGCAGCAGGTCAGCTGCTATTATTCTTGGTTATTGTATGTTTTCTAGCCACATCGTAACACCCCGGAGACTTAAAGTTTGGGTACTGGGGTAACTTAGCATGGGGGCACGGCATGGGATAAAAAAGTCTTATAGCTAACGGTAGATGAAATTAAGGGACAGGGTTTGAATCCGCGAAAAATCCATTTTAAGGGCATTGCTCGGATAATCTAAGCTGGCAAGAACAGCTTTTTAGATGTGGTCTCGGCTGGGTGACAATCGACTGAAAGTATTGTTCCAATGAATGCAGAGTTGGATTTGATTTGATTTTTTTCTAGACCTTTGTTCCAGGTAAGTCGGGTAGGTTGGGTTTTTCAATAACTATATTTTCGAAGCCAGCCAGTGATTCGAAGTCTTGTTTCTATCCGTATTCTAATTTCAAAATTTATTGAACCTCCAGTTTAATGATTTGACTTCTATTGTTACCTCAGGTTTCACTCAATCTGCTGAATGGGATTATGGAGTTTATGGTGGGTTGTTGTTGATGTTTGGCATTTGCCAAATTGCATTCAATAATAGCTGACTATATTTTATTAGGTCCAGCAACGTGGGGCACTCAATACCCATTGTGCGCTAATACGTCCACCAGTCAATCACCAATCAACATTGTTAACGCCAACGCTATACGAAAAGAAGATTTGGGAGCCTTCGCGGATGCGATGTTTCCGAAGCCCACGACTATGAAATTGAAGAATAACGGACATTCGGGTAATATGTGTTGCATTCAATTTTGCCTAAAACAGTTAGTTGAACATTAACGATAAAGGTGTAGTGGGCAAGGGCTAGTATATAGCTTTCCTTAGCTGACTCCGATGCAGGAAAACAGTTGTAACATTTCTCAGTACAAGTTGATGTCACTGGCGGTTATACAATCAGTGACAGATCAGTACTCCCGAGCGACTACGTCCTGGCGCAATTTCACTTCCACTGGGCTGATTCATCAAGCAATGGGGGATCTGAGCACACCGTCGATGGTAAAAGGTATTTTGGAGAGTTGCATGCCGTACATTACAAAGAGGAATATGGCAGCGTTACGCGCGCAAAGAATGAAACCGGTGGCTTGGCTGTACTGGGCATGTTCTTGAAGGTACGTATTCTTTGTTTTAAATCACCTTCGTTTTGGTAGCCGGATTTATAACAACTATGAGAATTCGATTATCATACTGTTCATTCAGGCCTCTGGGAACACGGTGAACCAGCAATTCGAGAAAATATTCTCGCTTCTTCCCAATATAACATTCAAAGGCGACAGCGTCGACTTGGCGATGCCGTTTCCCATTTCTGATTTACTTCCAACAGACCTGAGTAACTACTACCGCTACAATGGCTCTTTAACAACCCCTACTTGCGATGAAAGTGTCATTTGGACAGTTTTTAAAGCACCAGTTCGGATATCAACATCTCAGGTAAATCTAAGTGCACTTTTACCATGCTTCAAACTTACGTACATGATAAATAAGACTGAGAAGAGAATCTACTTACATGTGGGGGCGTCGATTGGGGGTGGTAAACGGGGCAATCGCCTAACTCTGAATAAGAAGCCATGAAACTACTTATCGTACTACTGCTGATAGATCATTGATACTTACAGTTAGTTAGTACATTACTGTAAAGTTATTGTAATAATGATTTTGCTAGGGCGAAGCATATCTGCTCGAGTTAATCGTAATTCTGAGATATCCGACGTGGAGGAGGCGAACTTTCTCTGTATTTATATATATATATGTGCAAACTGTATATTCCTTTCACCTCCAATAGAAAAGTTGTAAAACCAGGCATCCGTGCTGCAGTGTATTGTGAAACCCATACATCGAAAAACGTGACACATGCTTCCTTATTGTATGAGATATAAATGAGATAAATATTTTTGTTGCAGGCAACCCAACTTGCAACATCGATTTATGACAAAAACGAAACGATTCCGGAAGATCTCGTGAATAACAACTACCGCCCTGTTCAACCTCTTAACAATAGAATTGTTTACGTTGCCGGCATCCCATCAAAGCCCTGCTAATACGATACCAAATTTAATTAGATTATTCACATTTAACTGGATTAATTGGATTTCGGAATACTTTAAACTTTTCCCATGTACTAACTCTAATAAATATTTTTTGCTGCTCAAAATAGAAAGAATATAATGAGGAGTTGCTGTCTTTCAGAAACTGATCAAAGAACGATCTAAAAACGTCTCTTATATAATTATTGTTACCTATATCTCTTAGTTAACAGGAGATTCCTCTGTCATAACCTTTTGTTTACTAATAGCATTCATCAGTAACTTCTCTACACTGATTTCATTGAATGAGAGCCTACTACCTCCACCGTGATGCTTTACTTTGAGCTATCGCTGAGTTCAGGTTTGGCTCTCATTTGGATTACCCAGTCTCTCATTTTTGCCATATATATTCGGAAATAATGATTTGGAAACTTATTTATAATACTTGAGTGGGCGATTAAGTCTTTTTCGAATGTGATGAAGGTATTATATTTTAACATTAGAGTTATTCATAGAAGATATATCATGTCTCTTTTTCTCGCACTTTGTTCCACTATATATATAAGTGGTTTCATTTAATCAATGTTTAGGGCAAATTATCTTATTTTTACTTAACATAAAAGTTAATATAAAATGGTTGACACGGAATACTTGAATGATATGTAGTTTTTATGATGTGGTCATTGGAAGGATTTTCAGTTCAGAAAGAACTGTACAGAGTACAAAACGGGAGGCATCCAGAAGATGAATTTTAAATCTAGAATTTTAGACACGCCCTACCTCGGATGCACTGCACTGAGCATATATAATTACATTTCCGAAAGTACACCTTTATGTAATTAGTAGTCTACATAGCTAATGAGGCATACTAATTTTGATGCCCCAAAGAGAGGTGACGAAATTATTTTCACCTAATCATTATTTCGGAAGCCAGTCGTTTTACTTATCAGCACCAATCAAGCCTGAAGAGATTGGGTTTCGCATAGGTTTTTGTATAAAACAGTATTACGGTAAATTAGTTTACGCATCTTCACAAGAGTTTCCGAGTTAGACGTGGCAACAAAACCAGCAACCTTTTGTTGAGGAATGAATGTACAGTGAGTAAAAGCGTTCAGTGGCACAAGAGATTTTGTTTAAACATAGAAGAGACAGTCTTGTCTCAGTCTCGAAGATAAACATCGTCGTAAACTGACAGTTGTAAATTCTACAAATCTACAGATGTTGATTGATTTTATAGATGTTATAACAAGAATTGTGGAAGGTTGTCGCCTGCGGCACTTGTTGACACCAAACGTCTCCTCTTAAATACCCTATTACGTTTAGAAATTTGACACCTGAAAAGAATTGTTGTAAATCAAAATAAATATTATTTTAGTCCCTTTTTAAAAACGTCTCGATTCTCAAGCATATATAAAGGTCACTTTTATCATATTAAAAGAAAAATCGTTGGAGGAAGGACATTGTGATTACTGAGACTTTCTGCTTCGTATTCCTGCAAGGTTGAATTAAGATGTTATTTTTGCTACTGTTGGCTGTATTCCATATTGTAGGTAAGAGATTGTACGCGGATTTTATATTTCATCTCAACCTAAAATTAAATTAATATTCAAATAAAATGCTCTTCTCTTCTTGGTAGGTCCTGTGCAGTCAGAAAAATGGGATTATGGGCTAAAAGGTAAGCTCTTGTGATTAACTTGTCTTAATATAAACCAAATTCTTAGCTAACCTGCTTGATTGTTGAAACAGGGCCAAGCGAATGGGTTAATTTGGGTTTTTCCAAATGCGGTGGACAAAGACAATCCCCGATCAATATTGAGCCGGCAAACGCAGTGGAAGACGTTGGCATGCTATCGCTTGAAAATGATCTATCAAATCTATTGAAGAATATGAGACCATCCGAAGAAATACTCCGTAATACTGCACATGGATGTAAGTACACCGGATGATTATTTTATAGTTTGTAGAGGAGCAAGTGCGAATCGGATTGAAACGTGTTTCCGTTAAAACCTCATCCGAGCAAGGACGAGTCGCTCTTAAATAATTATCATGATATGTGAATTATATTGGGTTCTTTAAGTAAGTTGACGTCGTAATACTGTTGTTCTCTTATGTAGTGCAAGTTGATATTACTGGGGGATATACCATGGATGTTTGGCAAAATCTTGTGGAACGTACACAGTATCAACTAGATCAATTTCACTTTCACTGGGCAAATACACCAAGTAGTGGAGGATCTGAACACACCATAGATGCTCGTCAACACTTTGGAGAACTCCATCTGGTTCATCACAACACTATATACAGCGACTTATCGTCGGCTGTACCTCAGTCAGATGGACTGGCCGTTATTGGATTTTTTGTAGAAGTTCAGGTATATTTGATGTCTTGAAAAGTTTTGTCGTAACTTTTGCTCATTTCAATGAAAATCCCTCGTATAAGTTGTGCATGCTTCGTCCCTAAAAATCATATCATTTTATTCCACTAAACCAGCAGCAGTATAATTTCCGTTTTTATAGTTCCCTTTAGTATAATTCAGTGATTTAGCTTCCAGTATGACAGGAAGTGATTCATTTACACGAGTTGGAAACGCTGTGTTTCTGCATATTATATTAATGTAAGGTGCTACATTACAGTTTTACTTCTGTTACATAAAGTGACACTTGATTCGTCTACTAGGGAGATGATAACCCAGCATTTCAGCGATTGCTTGATCTCACCGGCCCGGTTGAACCTAGTCTGGCCACGACGCCCATAAGTGGCCTAACCGATGGATTGTTATTCGATCTTCTGCAGCCTGCAATCTCCACGTCGTATTTTCGATATCCAGGCTCTCTAACGACACCTACCTGTGATCAATCAGTGTTGTGGACAGTATTCGAAGGAACAATAAAAATATCTGCAGCACAGGTATTTTTTACTTTACGCTTAATATTTCAAAGGTTTCGCGCAATACTTGTTATCTGACATTTGTTTTATTGATATTAGGCGTTGAGGCTGACGACGGTTGTACAGGATTCGTCAAATATTGCTATAAATAACAATTTTAGACCAGTGCAAGAACTCAATGGGAGAACGGTGCGAAAATCTGCAGACCCGAACAATCCTCTTTCACTACTAATTACTTTCTCATTGAACTACGTCAGGACGTTGGTTTCTTTGCTGAAACAAGTATTTTAAAACTGAATATTTTAACTATTGATTTTATACGATTTAGGCTATTGTGCACCTTACCTCCAAGTAACCAACTGTTTTTGATATGATTATATACGATATAACCAATTGGGCAAGTTTACCTGCATGTTATTTTTTTAAATAAAGACTGCTTTTAAAAATATATATTCGATTTTTTGAAGAAGCCGTTCCCGATTATTCTACTAGGTATAAGGTGCAAAGTTGTAATGTTCATGCTGTGCCTAAAATTGTTAAAAGATTAACTCACTTGATTCGTTTTTTCTGAGCTAGTGTTTTGGTGAGGCTGTGTAGTTATAGTAGATAGGAGGTGTCCGCTGTTTGGACAGTAACAATGCGACTAAAAATGGTATTTTTAAAGCACGTATGCGTCGTTGTATGCAATGTCTGTACTTTTTTGTAAAACGAGGTGTATGTTGAAAATTATCACTAGATCAATAGTCTTCCAGCCTTCAGGGCATTTCATCTGTTCTACCTTACACACGTTCTCTTTGTCATGCATAATCTTGCCAGTCATATTCATACTCTGGATTTCAATGAATTTCTAATCCTTCATTGCGGAAATAGACACGTCATAAATCTGTTGGTGGTTCCGCTTTACTGATTTGTAGTCATGTGACATATCAGCTGATTTGACAAAGAAAGGACGCTCTCGATGTAAACAAAGGAAAAACTGACATCGCCCAACTTTTGAAGGACGGACCTGGTTGGATAAGGAGTGCAGCTGTAATTCCTGATAAATCGATTTTCGTTGACCTTTGTATCGCCGTATTTCGTCGCAATTTACTTTTAGCCGATACACCATTCTTTCTCTGTACATACCGCACCTTGCACTGCTCTCATAATACATCGTCAAGTGACTGAATCATCACAAAATACAAATCAGTAAGCTTCTGCAGAGAGCATCAAGACCTCGAGGAAGTAACAGCGTATACTCTACGTGAAAGCATGTTCAACTTAATAGCACAGTACATTGGTTTCGCTGGCGAAGAATCGGAGCCAGTGGAAAATGATTCGATTATGGATTGCGCTTTCGGTGAAAGAGAAGACGACGATTGGACGTTAGTTGATGTCAGGAATAAGAAAGAAAACCGCCAACCGAAAAACGGTATTCCTTTTTAATGTATTTTAATATACAATATTCTTGAATTAATATTAAATGACTTCACTTAATTCCATGTATCTACATTTTATTATATTAAATTACACTAAATTTTGTATAATATTATCATGTACATTATTTAATTAGTGGAAGAATTTCATCGCGTACCGACCCCAGCACCCTTGGAAAGCCTTCACAGTTCTGTAACATCAGCAATTGTTGACGATGTTGAGATTCCTGTCCGTCAGCAAGTTACCAACAAGCAAAGAGTCCGGTAAACCCATTTTTGCTAATTTTTATTGTCAATTCTATTACCAACTTTACCTTAATAGTTCTGTTCTCTCACCAAACAGTTGCTTCAAAAATCCCAAACGCCAACGTGTACAAAATACCTCACAACTCCAGCATCGTCCCAACCAGATGAAGAGATCCAACCAAGTCCTCTGCCACCGTGGAAACAAAGCTTCGCAAAAAATGAGGCAGATAGTGCATCAGCCACGCAAATGTTAAATGTTTTTTCTACGAATTTGAACCCATTAATTTCTGTAGCATAGTCAGAATCAATTTATCTTATAACTATAATTTTATTTGTTTAGCTTTTGTTTGATAATTCACTGGTAATTTTTAGCGGGATCAAGTAAAATTCAACTGGTAGGAGAAGATTTGTACAAAACATGTAAAAAAATTGCTAACTCTGCCTATTTGGTGTAACCAAAATCGCTTGTAAAAAGATTAACTGCCTTTGCTTTATTGCATCACAAGATTTGCGGCACTGCATGCAATGCATTTCTACAGCTATACATAGGTAAATTTTAAGCAGTAAGAACGTTTGCACGTCTGTTATATTGTCCCAATTTTATATAGTGTGTATTTTTTTCTGTTGATTTTAGTGTAAAAACAAAACTAAAAAGACTTATATTTGAAAAACTTTTGAAAAAAAATCTATATTTTACTACTATTTGTCTGCATGAACTGCAGAAATATATATATACGTGTGTATATACTTGTTCAGGAAATAATATTCATGTAAAATCTAACAATATATATATACCATAGCACTAAACAGTTTGTTAATTAAACTGTCAATTAAAATAGTATGATTTATTAATATAATATTGTTTATTTTTGTACAAATTGTGATTTTGAAATTTCTAATATGTGTGAATATATATCATAAAGGTAATATATTAATCTGTATATTAACAATATAAATTTCCTGCTGGAGATAAAAACTTAAGGCTTATTTCAGATTGAATCTATATTAGATGCATGTAACTTACTATTCAATGCAATGTTCCTGGATTACATCAAACAGAATGTGTCATCGCATTGATGTGTGATACACTAATGACCAACTAATGCAAATGTTATGATGTAATATATATAGATCATCAGTAGGTTTATGCTTGGTGAATTCGTTGTAATTCTGTTAAGTGTCATTTCTGCTAGCATTTTTTTTTTTATTTGACCTTCGGCTAAATTATTTTCGATGTTATTTATAATTCTCATTTCTGTACTGGCCTTTATTCTCAGGTATGTGCTGTGTTCAAACCATTGTGGACCTTGGTTTATTTAAATATATGATTCATTAATACAACTAATTTGTGCTATTTCAACCTATGAATACTAAATTGGGAAATAAAATTCAATAGCCAATTGTGTAAAATTGACGAAAGGTTAACTGGTATTATGGAGCTATTTTTGTGTGCTTCGTAAGAGCTGTTTAATGACTAATAGCAATTTTTTTCACAGATGAAAATTAGTAAGAGCTCTACTTCCTTTTTTATTTTATTGAAATGACAAGGAAGTAAGCTTAGTTGAACTCACGAACCAGTTGTCATATGGGGTGATCATGTTCTGAAAAGCTAAATGACGATGGGAGGGCATACAAATAGGTGATATCATGATGCGCACAATTACATATGTGTCACAAATATTATACAATAATAGTGTAATATGTATTACCATTTCACAGATTGTAATGACGATCTAATGTTACATCTGTGAAAACGTAGTCACAGAGAAAACTGAACTTATCATAGCTGAGTCTACACCGCAAGACTATAGTTTTACTTGAATGATTGGATGTATAAATTCATTTCTGTGTGTGTATGAAACAAAACTTGCGAATGAATTTCCTTGTGTGAGAAATACACAGTAGATAATAAGAAGCAAGCAAAAAATCGGAATAAACGAACATAATATCGATTTGGAATGGTCGAAATATAATCGAATATCCAAAGAATTTCAATTCAAATTGTCATATTTTCGCTTTCTGGGCTTTAAAAGTCGTTCCCATGGTATTGGTACAGTGTTAGGCGACACCCATCGACAAGCAAAAAGAATTTCAACATTATTTGAAAAAGAACAAAGAAATACCATTAGTATATGTAGTTCGCTTTATTTTATACACTATCGTTTGATATAAAAAAATATATAGAGATGAAATTGGATAGGGACTTCAAAACATTTATATTTTTAGTGGTAAAGATTTTTTCCTTAAACCGAAAACAAAGAAATGTAACCAAAAGATGGCGCTGTTAATAGAGAAACGTAACAGAATGGCATCCTAGATTTTACTCGTAATTATAAAGAGACAAAGGCTTCGAGGCGGAAGGTCAACAATGTTTTTTCTTCTTTTGATGGAAGGCCGGTTGTTCAGGAAACTGTTCTTCCATTTACGGGTAGTGGTGGCGCATTCTGTCAATGATTTTCCAACTAGTTAATAGTAAGCACAGCAAGCGAAACAAGCTAAACGTTGACGAATGATTACAGTTGCGAAGACAATGATTAACACGGTCGTTGATTCGTGTAATTAAGAGTCAAGATCGAGGCAGGGTTTTGACAGCGACAAAAATCACTTAAATGGTTCTGAATAAGCCTACAGATAGTTACGAGTTAATATAATAGAGTTCGTTTGCTCTTTGAAGGGAAATGATTAAAACAAAATACTGCCACCGTTACAATGACGTGCCTCGATTTTGTTTAATTTTACTTCTGGACATGTTATATTCAGTTAGGCTTGGGTGAGGGTTAACCTTAACCTACCTCACCGTAACGTGTATCTCTAAGGAACCACACGTTACCCGCTTTTCAGTGTAGTCCACCCTGAAAAAACACATAGGATCTACGAAAAAGGGCTTTTATATATTAGTTATATCAGTTATATAATGTAAGTTGCCGGCAGCCTCCATTCATTGCCTTTTAAATGATACGAATGTGGTAGGAATATATGTAATAAGAATTATTGTCATCATTATTGAATTTTCTGAAAGTTAGGCTTTTAGGATTCAGCCTATTTGTATTAGGCTCGGTAAAATAGAAAATTTCTGGATCCAATTGTATCCATCATGACTGAGCCAGTAGAATGGGAAGGTAATTCCAGTTATGGTTGTTACAGGCTAACTGTAAACGTTATAGCAAATAGATAGCTAATATATCTTTAATAATATATTTACAGCTGCTGAAGAAGGCCTTTCTTTTGACGACAGTGATCGTTTTGAGGAAGACTCCTTATGCTCATGGATGAGCGAACCGGAGAGCCTTTGTAAAAACTGGCGCGGCTGGCAAACTCAGTTGTTGGGAAATGGTTCAAGCATTACCGGTTCCAACACGATTCCAGAAAAAACAGCTGGAAAGCCTCTGGCGAATAAAGGTTCTTGTGAAGTCTAGTCTGTAATAGATGTATTTTAGACCATCACTCGTGTTGTACGAATCACATATTTCTTTCGAAAGATTTTAGCAGATTTTATTGTTGTGCTACACTAGTTGGTATTCTGGAATAGTTATTGAATTGTTTTATAGTATGAAATCAAAGTCCTGACTTAATGACTACAGTCAAATTGCTATTTTGCACAGATGAAGTTCAGTCACTGATCGAACTGTCGGCCCAAACTGTCGCTTTACAGCTGCCCTTCGAGCAAGTAGAAAAGTTTTATCCTCCAATCCCCGAGAACCTGCAGCTCAGAATCGCTTTTTGGAGCTTCCCAGAAAGTGAAGAAGATATAAGGTATATAAATGATGTGGAATATGGTAAATTTATTGAAATGTTGGAGCGACAGTTCAATAATTGAGCTCAGATAGTTCACAAGCTATCTGGTTCCCCAACTCTCAGTCATGAGAAAGCATGATAGGATTCAGAATAAAAGATGCTGCGGTCTTACTAGCACAATATCTATGTCAACAATTCCCTCATCTCAAGGTCAGATGAAATCTCGAAGTAGGCTGTACATTGGAGATCCCACATGTATAACTCCATAGTGTTTTGAACTTTTCCACATCATCTTTGCAGATTGTATTCCTGCCTGGCAAATGGAAACGCTGATGAATTTCAGAAAGGAGAACATCTAGTCCGGAACAGCTGCGTAGTTGACATCATGCAAATTGGCTTCCATCTCAGCGCGACGGTGCAACTACCACAGACAAGCATCAACAAGGTTTGATAAGTGCTTTACCACAGACCACAGATACCAGATTTGGTCTATTTTACTTAATTACATTTCATTGTTTGTTAATAGGGCTCGTGTTTGGTTGCGGTTACCTTCGACAGGCAGAGAATTACGTCTTGCGCCTGCAATTGTGACAGCAATGCTAAATGGTGTTCTCATGTTGTAGCATTGTGCTTGGCTAGAATACAACAGGTACTAAATGATATTATCGTATTATATGATTGGTATTTATACAGCTGTGTTATATAGCTTCAGTACATAATCCTAACTTACACATACTACATAAATATTTCTATACGACTTTAGATTCACGAATAACAGTTTAATAAGAGTAAGACAAGATTGTACTGTATATAATTGAAACAAAGTGTGAGATTCAACTCTCAATCATTTTACATTCTATACTCCTCATAACCTTGTAGTTAATTTTGTTTGAATTTTCCCAAGCCTCAGACGGTTTGCCTTCGCGCCCCTGTATCCGAATCGCTTTCGAGATTGAGAAGGGACCAGCTGCAGAAGTTTGCCCAATACCTGATCAGCGAATTGCCGCAGCAAATTCTTCCGACTGCACAGAGGCTATTGGATGAATTGCTTTCTTCGCAATCGACTGCTATCAACAGACTAAGTGGTGCTCCAGGTATGAATAATACATTTGGTGAAAAAAATTTCCATCTCCTTGTTCAATTTGTTGCCAATAATCCTATAAAGTCCTAACAATACCAATGATTTTTTTACTGGAGCATGTGTTTGGCAGAGTTGCTTGGTTAATCTCACTGTTGTATCCAAAGGAGCCAAGAATAGTTGATCACTGTTATATATTCATTTTGGTCGTCCTAAATTTACAGTTAGGTAAAAGTTAAGTATCAACTTTTCAAGTGAAAATATGGGTTGTGGCCTATGAATGAGTAAATATGGTAGCAATGGAAAAACAGTACCTAAGATATTGTTCGTTTTTACGATACCTTTTTTTTCATTGTCCTTGCTTAAAATCAATCTTCCGCTTCAGTTAGTTCGACCTTATTGTTGCAAAGTTGAAAAAAGTCAGTAGCTGTGTAGTTTATATTATAGTTTAAACTTCGTACTTTATTATTTAGGGATAAGCATGCAGTAAAATACATGCAAATACATTTTTTAGGTTGCATTGTACCAAGCATATACAGTGGATGAAGCTTATTGTGGTTGCTTTGACGCAGTCTCTTAATCTGGGATCCTGTGTGATTGATATTGATATAGTCATTGATACAGCATTATCTCTTATATTTCAGATCCCACTGCTGGCCCTAGCATGTCTGACATAAGCCTGTGGTACCTGGATGAAAGTGCTTTGAGTGATAATATCAAGAAGACCCTGGTCAAGTTTTGTGGCCCAACGCCGATAGTGTACAGCGACGTCAATTCTCTGTATCTTTCGTCCACAGAGCCACCTGCCGCTTCCGAATACTCCAGTCTTCTCAGACCGTTACGGTACATCTCGCTTGGGCCCTCTATTCTTCTTAAATTCATCTTATATAATCCCTTGCTTATATTGTAATCACTTATGTAACAGAGGAAGAGAGCCAGAAGGTATCTGGAATCTTCTTAGTATTGTAAGAGAAATGCTACGTAGACGTGACTCGAACGCTATTTTGCTTCTTGATGTTGTAACGGAACAGTGTTTGGCTTTTGAACAGGTAATCAAATCATTAATTTTGTTTACTGACGTCTTGTTGTATGTACTTCGTTTAATAATGTAAGGCAGAAAATCCCTATTACCTTTACATAGAAAATCAATATTTGCCATCTGCATTAATCTTGGTACGTCAGGAACATAATAATGTTTAAATGATACACAACAGTGCCAGCTTGCCGTTAATTAATTGTTTGAATCTGACTTTTACTTGTTTATTTGACTTGAATAAATTGATTTGTCCCTTTCGCTCTGGCTTATGACTTTTATTATTGGCTTGATTATTATTCTTTTTGCTTCTGACTAAATATCTAGTTCGATTTGTTCAATTTCATTTCATTCCTTCTTAATTTAGTCCATTTGATTCACCATATATTTGAAGAGAATTGTAACTGATCAGAAAGCTAACTTGCTTGGTAAATAACGGTATTTTTGATATATTGATCCATTGCAAGGTATAGTAAGGTTCAATATGCTTGGATTCTCTCGTTTTAAAATTTTTACTTAGCAAAACTGCAGTGTAACCTATTTAATCTCTGCCTATCCTGGTAATGTAATATTTCTTTTTGTAAGGTGGCTGTGTGGTGGTACAACACGTGCACCTCTGCAGCACATTTGCATAGTGGCAGCGGCTCGCACTCATCCCACAGAGCAGCGAACAATATCAATTCAGAGATAGCTCAACATGCTGCAGCTACGCTATGCGATGAGGTCGGTACTCGTACTATTTGTCATGATTTTATTATTCCATATGTCAAGTTTTATTTGCTCAAAAGTTTTTTAATACCCTATTCACCCCTCCGCCTGGTTTCTGCAGATTGTCTCACTTTGGCGACTGGTACTTTTGAATCCATCGCTTCTAAAATCAAGGAAGCTGGAATTGAAACAGAGACTACATCAATGGCACGACAAAACACTGAATATCATCAAGCGTGGAAAGTAAGTGTTTGTGTTTGTTTGTTTGTTTAGTGCATCAACGGAAAAATATCTGTTGGCCTGTTTCCATCTGTTTCCTAATTTTTATGGCTTTCACATCTCTTTGCCTGTTAGGCAATAGCAGATCTACCATTGTCGAAGTCTCTTTTGTTTTCTCGTAACATTAGTCATGAATAGAGTTTGGAAAGTGATTTCATTTCCTTCGAGGTAGACAGTGTATGGAAACATGATAGGAGCTGTACTGTAAAGTAATCGTTTCTTGTCAGTGACCTCTTCTTGTGGTCTTTTTCCATTCTAATGATCTATTTTTTAATGTATGGTAATTATTTCTCTGTACTATGACTTGCTACAAACTTTGCTATCAAATTTATGAAATGTCTGTCTTCTAGATACAAGGAAAACCATCTCATCCAGTTCCCAGGTTTCAAAGAAGCGATCAAGACTTGTGATTTTGACTGGGACGTTGGTTCGTGCATCAGCATTTGCCGCCATATCATCTGCACATGCGGCATGTCCACTTCGCCAATTCACAGTGATACAGGTAGATAAAATATACTCTACCTTAGAACAAAGATTTGCAAGGTACAGCCGGCAGGCAACATCTAGCCTAGTTGAATATGGAATATATATACATAATAAATTGAATTATACAATTGAGGGTACAGTTTTGTCTTTTTACCATCTCATACCATTTCTCAGTGTAAGCCTGGCATCCTTCCTTTGCAAGTATCATTTAACCCGATTTTCTATACCTGGGCCGTGAAAGTATGTGAATTGAATAAACGATGTGGCCCTAATACTAAAAAGTTTGTAGAATGTCTTCTCTGGAGAGTTGCTGTTAACCGGGTTCGAAATTGTCTTGTTTTGTAGAACTGTCTTCTGGAAGTAAGGTATCTCCAAAGAAATGTTTTCCAACCAAAACAGAGCATGAAAGTGTCATGACGGTATACAGGCAGGAATTGGACTACTTATTTTCGAGGTATGTGATTTGATGAATGTCAAACAAATCTAAAATCTTATCAAAATTTCCTCTACCCCACGAGAACATCCTTTTACTATTCAGAGCGGAATCTCTGTTTGTCCATGGATCTACCACCGAGGCCTGTGACATGGCGGTGAAGCTGGCTAAAGAACTTTTGAGTAATCCTGAAAGCTTGGTGAACGAAACTGCTGAGAGTAAGGTATGCCATCGTCATTTCTAAAAAAAAACATACCTACTCAACTGGGGGTCGAATTTTTTTCCTCAACGGTACTCTGATATTATCAACTTAATCCTATAGTAAAGTCAGTCATATAAATAGGACATAAGACTCATTTAAATAAGACTACATTTACATTGTGTCTCTGATTCGACCACGTATATAAATATTGGATTTTCTTTCCAGGCTAACAACAGAGGATGGATTCGTGCGTGCACAGAGTATGCTTGCAAAACTCTTGACAGAATAATATTTC
Source organism: Halocynthia aurantium (assembly GCA_013436065.1). NCBI lineage: Eukaryota > Metazoa > Chordata > Ascidiacea > Stolidobranchia > Pyuridae > Halocynthia > Halocynthia aurantium. Next base: position 40,053 of record QXVX01003131.1, read on the forward strand.
TTTGCAACGTTCTTTCGGAACACGCCTTTCACAGAGTTCTCGCCTTCCAAATCGGCCTCTACGGTCTTGAATTCGAAAGATTGCCGGCAAGCAGCAAAGCCATGGAGGTGATGTTTTGTAATAAACAATAGCAAAATCTCTTAGAAAAGAAATAACTTGTTGCCTTATATTGGGAATAACTTGCACTGTTGGCTTATTTATGAATCTCAATTTTAACAGGTCAAGCTTTTCCACAAACAACTCCAGCTGATGACAACCATGAAGAAACTGGGGCAACTCGGGGGCCAAGAGATCTCCATCCTACGAGAGAAAGCCCAAAGCCTCATAGATTACGAAGAAAACAACAATAGTTTATGTCCTGACGCTTCGAGTCTGGGTACGAATAGATCAAACGTACAACATGTTCTTCCTCTCTACCTCACGATGTTTGTATTCGAAACGTTTTGTCAGCCAGGTGAGCTTTCTTAAACTTATCCGACCAAAGTTTGGGTCCATGTTTTATAACTCGATGCTCTTGCAGCAGGTAATCTCCAATCAGCTTCGTGCAAAAGCAAAAAAGTTCGAGACAGCAACCAAGAGTCCTCGCAAGACATGGAAATTTCAAAAGCAGATCAGGAGCTTGGATTCTTAGCTTCGGTTACGGCGCTAGGTTATAAGGTATGAGAGAAAACTTGCTTTTTGCCTTGTAGTAAGGTAATAGTATCAAAGTAATAGTATTCTGTGATGGATAGATAGTCTTGGGTGTTTTCATTATCGAAAAGGACAGTGAACATGGATTGAATGAAGAATTAGGATTCGAGATTTAGAATATAGTGCAATGTGATCAACTTAGTAAAGATATTAAAAAAACACTATTTCTCAATTTCAGCTGAATGTTAGTGAAGCTGAACATCCTCTGCTATGTGAAGGCACACGTCGACAGAAGAGTGAACTTGCGATTCAGCTTCTAGTTTTGTTTAAAAACACTCACTCGAAAATTAAAATGGTAATCGGGTTACAATGAATCCTACTGCTACATTCGCATTCTCCAGATTCGTTTGCTACTACCAATAATTGTTCATTCTTCTATAGGTTTTAGACAAATTGCTCGACAAGACATTAGCACCAAACCTCCTGGCCACCTCAGCCTTTACTTGTGACACGTATCCTGGCACTCGTACTACCTCATATGCATATAGGTATGTACTCCACATCAGACGGAATTCTGGTGTCCTATCATTTTTATAGGTTAGCTTTGGATGAATGGAAACTTAAGTAATTTGATCCTGTGTTAGAAAAAACAAAGCAGCCTCTGCAGCAAATGCGGCACCAATGATCACAGCGACGAAGACCTCTTCGGCTTTCACCAAACGTTTATCTCTCAACTATGATCTGAATAATGTAATGACGTCCAAGCACTGCACGGTGTGTCAAACACCGATTGTCCCTCGGCCTTACACGGTAAATGAATGAAGTAATATACTTTACCTTTCCCCCTTCCATTTATCTACAAGTACAGGTACTCCTATCTAACGAATAGGTTCCATTCCAACAACCCTGTTGTGAAGCGAATTGGAAAATATCTTAATCAGTTTATATGAAGTTGTGCCACCCTTCACATAGTACCTGGGGCATGTGCCATACCAGTGTATTTAGAGATTTCTTATTGTGGTTTAGTCTTTGTACAATATAAAATGTTAACTTTTTTTCATTGCAATGTCAGATCGCCAACGATTCAACTTCATCAGCGCAAGCAGATGACAGCAGTGAAGAAGATGATTCCCGGTCAAATGGTATTGGTGGCAAAGGTGTGGCTTTCATATGGAAAATATTGTGTAGAAATAGAGTTAAATTACCTGAATATATAGTTAGATCAGCAATGTGAAAGAAACATAAAATATCACTTCTATGCTCACAGACGATACTGACAGTGAAACCACAACAATGATGCACAAGCAGCTTCGAATTGACAGCGGTAATGAAGACATAAAGTCATCCAGTTGTGATGAGGAATATCCTACGAATGTGTGCAGTCCTCAACGAAGAGATGGTAAGACATCATGGAGATCTCCCACAGTGAGACCAAAGAGACGGCAGCATTGTAAGAGATAGTTTTTGAACCCTTGTGATATCTCAATGACATTTTAGTTTTCTCCGGTATTATTTTTCATGGCATAATTTCTTCCTAGGTTTGACCAATGTAAACAGCTCTGCTTCAGAGGAAGCCATGCTGAGCGACACGTCACCACGACTGACGCGCCGCCATACAGCCCATCTGCCGTTGGTGCCATCTGGATCTGGGATATCTAGTTCTGGAAACAAGTTGAACACTTCATCCGCCGTATGGATATCCCGCTATCCGCCAAGTCCCAGCAGTGATAGGTAGATCAAGTTTGTAATTGGATTTAAATACTGTAGTTTCATTTCTGAATAATATTCAGAAAAATTCATCTTTTTAGTTCAAGCAATCACTCAATGAGAAGTGATGACTCTGAAATAAACGACACAGGCGACAAGCACGCCGGCACCGTTGCTCACTTGCCTTCGAGCAGTAGCCCTCCGCAACCGCAACAGCCGCCACAAAGCGCTACCGTTTCTGGGTCGGGAGGGAAAAATAATCGCAACCAGAATAATTTTAGAATGAAGGTGAATTGCATTACATTCTTGTCATGAAAATATTTCCCTTTGTGGTCATATAGGTAACCTTGCAATATTATATGAAATATTTGCCTTTTTATGATAAATCATATACTAGATAATAGAATAGTTAAGTAATTTGTTTATGACCGTGGTATTTCATGACAGAATCGCGGTCGTAATGCAATTGTCGTTCCGGACGTACCCAACCAGCCTTCGGAGGCGTCGGCTCATTTCTATTTCGAACTTGCGAAAAACGTTCTTGTCAAAGCTGGGGGGAACAGTAGTACTTCTCTGTTTATGCAGGTATGTGGTTTTTATCATTTCAATCGTACTTTTAGATACAAATAGCATAAAATCTTGACGTTCTGCGTACCATATACTCTTCCGAATCTTATGTTTCATTGGTGACCTTTTTCGTTAATTTTAATCTTCCTGTAAAGCCTCAGAACTCCTGTCGTGGTGGCGTGAACCGCAACCTTCTGCTCGCCGCGTTTGAAATAGGACTTTACGCACTCGGCATGCACAACTGCGTTGCCCCGAATTGGTTAACCCGGACCTATTCTTCCCATGTCTCTTGGATTACGGGTAAGACCTTTTCCAGTTATATTTTCCCCTGCTCAATTCATTCTCAAATTAAAGTTTAAAATGAGCTATAAAAAAAACTACGTTCATTCAATCAGGTCAAGCAATGGAAATCGGAAGTTCTGCTCTGCAAATCCTAGTCGATTCTTGGGAAGGACATCTCACGCCAACAGAAACTGTGAGCCTCGCAGACAGGGCATCTCATGGCAGGGATCCAACCACGGTGCAAGTGGCTGCTGAATTGGCTCTTAGCGTTCTCCCGCATGCTCATGCAGTGAACCCAAACGAAATTCAGAGGGCGCTTTTACAATGTAGAGAGCAGGTAAGCTTATATTGCATTACTGTTTTCTTTTATTGGTAGGGTTGAAATGCTTTGGGTTCCGTTATTTTTTAATTCAAACCCTAAAATATATAAGAAAATAATATTTCGAATAAATCTTTATTGTATAATTAAAATTGATTTGAAAAATTTGACTGGTTATCGTTAATATATATATTGTATGTATTGTATAAAGGGGCCTGAGATGCTGGAAAAGGCTAACATTGCAGTAGAACAAGCTGGTCGCGGAGGAGGAGTCTACCCGGAGGTTTTGTTTGAAGTTGCAAGACAGTGGCAGTGGTTGCACGAGAAAGTAAATGTGAGGAATATTTATATTCACGTCTTACCTATAGGATAACTAATGCGATTGCTGTGTCAGCCATGTTTCATTTTATGTTCCTTCCTTTTCTTCCAGTTTTTAATTTTCTTGTTTATTTTTAGGCACACAATCAAGAGGGAAGAAATCAAAGTCCTACGCAACCTGTCGTTACAATACCTGGAAATATTACTCAAGCATTTTCCGTACCATTAACCGCAGGGGCTGGTAATACCACTTGTATATATATATTAGTAGAGAAACTCAACTATTTTTGCCTCTTTCCCCCATTTCAAGATTTCTCTGAGAAGCCTCTTATATAGAAATGTATTCTACATCCACTTAACTACATACTTTTAACTTAGGTGCTGGATTGGCTACTCCTGTCACAGGAATGGTGCTGCATCCAACAAGTGTTGTGACATTCCAGGTATATATACATATGCACGAAAATGGTTTGATTTGGTTTTGATTGAGAAAATTACGTTGTTTCCCAATTTTTCTAATTCAGTCGGATAATACCATCCACACCCATCAACCCGTGGGTGTGGCAGTTCACCCACAAGGCTTGCACCAGCCAGTAGCTCTGTTACATCAGCCGGTTACCCAGGCTCCTCTCTTACATCCGGCTACAGCGTTTTCTACCGCAGCCACCGTCGTGACCCAAGCCACCATCGCCTCACGTTCAGCTCATGGCATGATAGATCCTCAATACACGCTGGCAAGGGGTAACGGTCAACATCATCATGTCTTACCGACACACATCATTCCTAGTGGTGTGGGCATGTGCCAGCAACATCATACCTACAACCCAGCGACAATCCATCATCAAGCTATTAACTTGGTAACTATCATCTCTTTTCTTTTCTTTAAAAACTATATTTAAATTGGTTCTTAAAAATAAATTTCTTTCAGTTGCCAATACAGCACAACAGTCGTATCCACACGCTGCAGTACTGCGCAGCAAGTGGCGCTTATATACCAGATGCAAGCGCACATGCACACCATCATCATGCAAACCATCAGTCCTTACAGTTGGCTACGGCTCTCACACCGATTGGCACCACCGCTATCCCTTTGCACAATCACCCCTCTTCGTATCAGGTTATACTTTTATACACGATTATGACCCCAGGCAAATAAGATTTTCCTCTGGTCCTCCATCGGTCCACAATCCAAAATAAATAACACCGTAAAATAGTTGTTATAACAATATTTTAAAATTTGTGAGTGCAACCTTTATATTTACCACAGCTGCAAAGTGCATTTCGAGTAGGCATGCTGGCTCTCGATTTACTCGCCAAACGAACAGAAGACAGGCCAAATTCCAAGTACACAAAAAATCCACCATATACAAATAACGTCAAGTGGCTTCTTAAACTTTCCATTGAGCTCGGTAAGCATCAACTTTTCGTGTTATTATTATTATTGGAGACCGTAATTTTGAGAAAATAAGAAAAATCTATCTATTGTAATATTTGTACTTCCCTATTACAGGCTTGCACTACGTTCAGCAGTTCTGTCTGGCGGCAGTAACTGGCATCTCATCTCCGTTTGTTCTGCAGGACATCGCAGTGGAAACTGCGCAGAATCTTGCACAGAACAATTATCAGCAGGTCAGGATATATGCTGTCATATTCTGTTCTATTTTCCATATTTTCAAATAGAAACTGAAATGTTGGTCCCGGAAAGATGTAATTTGGCCCACTCTTTGGTCTCTAAATCGCAAATCTACGAAACTTTTAATGGTTTTCCGAAATGTCATGCTTTGAGTATTAATATAATATATAATGTAATTTTTTTTTTATCATAGGCTTGCTCAAACCTTCGACTACCATTCCTGCAGCCAATTTTGAATAAATGTCATCAGATGTATATACATTTCATCCACAATCGACTTTACCATTTGCACCCGGCAGACTACGACGACTTTGTAACATTGGTCCACAACTCGCGTACGGCATTCAGCATGGCTCCAGGTGGTTTGATTCAGTTTAATGAGGTGAGAAGAATACAAAGCTTTCAAAACTTGATCAATTGTAGTTTGGAAATAGAATAACACAGTGGGCCAATGCAAACAATTCCATTTGAAAAAAATCTTCACATTAAAATCTATTACACCTCTGACACCTTTAATATACTTTCAATATGTCTATAATACCAAATTATGTTAGAAATGAAACAACTGCTACATGTAAATGTAGCTAGTGTCAAACATAATAAATCAGAGGAATGCCGTCTGGTCACAGCCACTGTTGTTTACACGAACACAGTGCGTGGGACGATTGTGGTGCAGTCTGTGGCTACGCGGTGAACTAATCGCACGGCAGCTGCATGTTTTAAAGACGGAGTAAATACTTTCATAGCTGAGAATCATGCAAGATTATCCGAGGTCCGGATTAAACAATGCCGTCAATGTCAAGCTGTATATTTAAATTTCCTGAACATGAAGTCTTTTTGAAAAGAAATACAAACTATGAAATATTCTTTCAGGTATTACAAAGCATTCGCCGTGCTAAATCTTGCAAGAAGGAACTCTGGCAGAAGATAGTTACTGGTCTCGCGATGCCTCCGACTTCCGTGTGAATTCTGTTTATATTTTCTGAAACACTCCCAACTCACAGCTTTCATTCCTCCATTCCTATGGTAACTTGAATTCTATGTGAATTCCATACTTGGCATTGGCGTCAACTTTACTGTTTAAAAAACGAAGTCATATCATATATTTGTTAGGCAATTAAAAACGAATGAATATAAGAGAAAAATTCTAAGAGTGGCTACTTTGTTTGTTTGTTTGTAATGCAAGAAACTTTTTTAATTCGTAACTTGTTAATGTTAATGGTCTGGCTAGACAACTAACTTTGACAGTATAATGCAATCAACTAAATCAATTGTAACATGAGCTAAAAATATATGATAGATATGATATTATAATTCTTTTGGAATTGAGTATAAACAATTTATCATACAATTTATAGCATATGCTGAAGATGCAGTTGATCAGCTTTGTAACCTATACAAGGAACCATTGCTCTTTTGCTTTTAAGAATGATTAAAATATACGATATTCGTTTCTTTTTCAAGTTTGTTATATCTGCATTCGCCTTCTTCTGTCTTGTACATATCGCTCTTACTGTGTAGTTTTTAGTGTTTCCAACTATACTCGGCAAAGAGACTCCGTCACAATGATGAAAATTTATACTATGGATTAGCAGAAGTAGTTGTAGAGTATATTCTTCGAAGAATATGTGGTAACACTCGACAGTGATGATGATCTTTTTTAGTCAGAACTTTGGTGTGCTCGGTTTTGTGAACTTTTGATATTGATGTTGTTACGGTAAATAATATTTTCCTCCTTTTACTTCCTTCAGGGTTATTTCTTATTATTGATATTTAATTGGTGTACATACTACATGTTTTTACATATTTACATTTAGTCTTCTTCTCAAATCTAGAAAGGGCATTCGATCCCTCTGTGTATATACAAGTGATTCTCCTGCTTGCTTACTTAATTCTATCTCCTGACAACTATGTTATTTCTTTTTCGGTAGTGGTCGTACGTTTGACAAAAGCTTTTGATAAACAGTAACAATTTTACAGTAATACTTAAAATACGATATATATCCCGTTATTTGGTAAACTTGGAATCTAGCAGTTGCAAGATGGGAAGTTTTCGTTAAATTTTGTTTGCTTGATGTGGAATTTATCAAAAGTAAAATAAGAAGTATGCTGTTGATTAGGCTTGGCATCTCTGAGCAAACCCAGCATGAGATTTTTACAGCATACTTTACTGCTTGGCTTGCACAGGTGTCATGCCCCATTTGGAATATCCAACCAGATTTACCACTTCATATTGTACTAGATAATGTGTGATTTATTGTTAAGTTCGGCCTTCTATATAAAACCTACTTCTGAAAGATTCCTATGTGCTGAGAACAAACCAAGTCCAAAAATGAAATAAAATATTCTCAATAGCTGAAAAGTTACGTGCTCTTGTTAAGCATCTTTCATATCTTGAATTTGATAGAAATTTAACATATTTATCATTCCCAAATGCAAGAAACCAATTCATAGTAAGACTGTTTTTCTACATTTATTTTGTTATATATGAAAATGACAAAAAACTTTTAGCAAATATTTTGTTCTACTGAAGAGCGTCTTTGTTTCCGTACGTGCATGTATTTTTGTTTTATTTTGTATGCCATTCGAATAGGGCTGCCAAGTAAACTTGAAAATAGCTGGTTATAATGCTTGCGTTTTCGCAAGCATTGAACTCTTGGCATCAGAATTCGAATGTAAAAGTTATTTTATGTCCTGGTGAAATGAAATATCTTCATTTTGAATATTGTATTTGTTATGAAACAATTCGATTCTGTGGTAGCAATAATTTAAAACAGTAGTGAAATTGAACAGATTGGTTATCGGTACTAGCTAATCTACCTAATCTTTAACTAATTTAATTTTCATCAGTGACTTAATTTTACACGCATTTATTGTAATACAGTTACTGTTTAGTCATTGCATCTTTCAACATTTTTTTCGATCGACCCCAAAGATTATTGCTGACAAAGTTAGACCGACCTAAACTACTTATCCTTTCCTTTAATTTCAAATGTGAAAAATGAATATTACTGTTTAGTCCTGTGCGTTTATTTCAAGGCTATCTGCAAGAAATTTTAAATAAAAATAATAACATGCAGAAGATTTTATTTGGTTGTAATTTATTGACTGTTTGAAAAAGGGATACTTGTTTCATTTTATTTTCTTTATTGAAAGTAAATCTTCACTGTGTATAAGTTAAAGATGTTTGTAGTATCACTGCTGATATTTCAAGGATGGTGGCATGTTGATAAGTGCAATATGTACACAGTCTCTGTGTTCTGCTTGTTTGTTCGGTGGTAAAACTTAGCCAAGGTGGCCTAGACATAAATTTTCATGTTACATAGGTTACTAATTGTGAGTGATATATTGTAGTTTGGTATAAAGGTTCTTATTTCGTAAACGAGTCGCGCAAGATAAAGAAAATTCGAGGTAGGGTAGTTGTAATGGTAATGGTATTGTAATTAAATTATCCTTTTCCGATTGGAGCTTCCATTTTCAGCCATTTGTGTAGCGCCTCTAGTGACAGAGTAAATCGCTAACTACAAACCCTTTTCACCGTTTCATTAATACTATACACCCTGTTCCCTCTAATTTATTGCCTTTCATCAAATTACTGTAACTCTTTTATTGCTTACAGGAATCGAGAACGTTCGAGGTAAGTAAACATTACTTGTTGGAACGATAAGAAGGTTTATTTCACCTATTCCTAAGTGGATAGGGAATAACTGCAGAATTCTCATACCGCTTTCATATAATTTCGTGTACTCTTATTTCAAAGGTTGGCTTGATATACTCCAGTTAAATTCACACTTGAATAGCTACAAACCGACAGTTCCCCATCAGCCTAACTTTTTAATAAAGATTAAAAATATCGAGGCTTATTAAAACGTTCGATTACGAAAAACGGTTGCAATAGTCTATTTTATAACTGTAGATTATTACCTCGTGAAGCAAATCACAGGCAGTGGAATTGATATGCAACCGTAAATATACCAAATCGCGTCGTTCACCCGCAAGTCCAAATTGTTTTTCTTATGAGGTTAAGCGGTGCCAAAATATTTCTTAGAATTTTTCACAACATTTCTAGAGAGTTCTTTTCATTTTTTCCGACCCAATTCGATATTTTCGTTATCATCGTTTCCAGGAAATATTTAAATACAGTAGATGGTAAATATCGGGCTTGGCTCCAGGTTGTCACGTGACGTATTTGCTATCAGTCGCCCCACCCGCTAAAATCAGTACATTGTATGTATCTAAACGTTATTAGTTTACCGTGTTGAGATAGAAATATTAGCCATATCCTCGTCAGTTTACCTTGCCAGGCATTATGTTTTGACGATTTTGACCTCTCTAAATTCCTAACCGAGACTTAGACGGTTTTATAACTTGTTTAGTGAACTCGGCTCCAGGAAAATAATGAATCTAAAATGTTTAATCGTAGAAAATTCGCGCTGATAAAATTAAGGAGTGCGGTAGATTGGCGCTTATTATTAGCGTGGAGTTGAGTTAACCCTATCCCGTAAGCTTTCAGTAAATGATTTCTCTGCTACCTAGACGGTATATAAGCTAAAAGTACATCTGACGGTCATTTTACGTTTTGGAGTTGAGACCCTCGTTTTTTGTTGTTGATTACTACAAAAGTTATTTTATTTTTACCATTCGTTGAACGATTTGAACTAATCCATAGTATGTAAATAAATTTCCCTAAAGCATGACATGATAATGATATTTAGATTTTCCTATCTAATTTATAAACATTTCTCTAGTAAACCGAAATGATATTACTGATAAATTTGCAAAGACTTGTTCTATGCATTGGTTAGGGATCATTGCTAGCAACATTTATTGACTCCTACGATCATTGTAAGATTTCTGAGAGAACAGGAACTTTTACGAATTCAAGTCTTGATTGCTATTCTCGTTTTTGTTGCAATTAACAGAAAATTATTTGTGGGAATGATATTCGACTGGAAATAGTAGTGGCCGAAACCCACATATGTCCAACCCCGATTCAAACAGTAGCCATATCAAATCCCCGACCCTATGCTCCGTTTCGAAAGATTTTCCTTGCTGTTCTTATGAAGCACTTGCCGATGCGATACTGCGATTTTTTTATGCTAAGAAAAATACTATTTAACATTTAACTCCACATCAAAATATTTTTACTCGACACAATATATTAAATTTATTCTTTTGTTTTTGCCAAGTAATGATTTTTATGTATTCCTATGACATGATCACATGAATGCTTAATTCTGCGGTCACATATACACAGAAATTACCCTTACCATTTTCTTTATTTGTTTTCAATCTTAGTGTTTTTGAACTCACATAACGATCATATTTCCACTCACTTCTATCTGGACTAAGTGATGTCAATATCATGGATTATTATGGTTGAATATGCTGATTATTTCCAAGCTGCCTAACGCCTCTAAAGGGAGTCCTACTGCAGCTCACCATCGCTGTCTACTTTTCCAGTCCTATTTCGATAATTTATTTGTTGTTCACTTCATTACTTAGCACACTGTGAAGGTCTTCATCATAAAACAGACCTGTTACGAGGTAGGTTTCTTCCGTTTTTTCATTTGTTGAGAAAAAATTAGTCGAAAGTATTTAAATCAACATCGATAATAGATTTTTCAATTTTCAATTGACCTTGCCGGTTTATTTTGAGATCAATTTTCGATTTGCGGTTACCGCCATTTTGTTGGAGTTGGTCGATTAGCACGGTTGCTAGTGGTATTGCACTCCTACTAGTAAATGACTGTTTTATTTTTAGATATTCCACTTCAGATGTTGCCCACATTATTTTCAGTAAGTAAAATTACCTGTTTACAATGAAGAAAGTGCTAGGTTATCAACAACATAGTTTTACCCGAGCAAGTCGGTATATATAGAAATGCTTGCCTTATTCTGGGCGTAACCGTTTCAGTACTGTATTTTGTTCTGTGTTTTCTCGTAGCAATGTTTTAGTGTGCTCGTTCTCAGCACATATATATATATATATTAGTAGGCATCGGTTAATCATATCGCTGCTTTGTAGAAATACAGTTTTGTAAAAAACGTTTTTGAAACAGTTTCCAGTTAAGTTGATGATAAAATATATTTACATATAGTAAATAGTTCGGCTGTAAATCTATATATTGCTTTGTATATTACTTTTTACAAGTTCTTGAGGTGATAGGAATCAGGTATGGGAGATGCTTAGTCATTGTAGATTCGCAGTAGAGATTCTTTATAATCGAGAGCATTTTCTTTTCACAGAATCCTTCTAGCTCACCAGCATGCTGATGGCTTGTTTCTGTTCTCAGCCCGGAGGCAGTAACGCGGAAGACCTAAACAACCAAAAAAGAATAAATCGAGAAATAAATGACATTCTTCAAAAGGATAAGCAAGAATACAGGAGTACACATCGCTTGCTTTTGTTAGGTAATTTGTTTCAAACTTTTGTTTTCCATAACTTTTCTCAAATTAGTCTACCGAGTACACAAGTTTTTTCATCCAACAGGGGCTGGTGAGTCGGGGAAAAGTACTATAGTGAAGCAAATGCGTATACTCCACGTCAATGGCTTTAACGATGAGTAAGTCCATAGTCTAAAGACTTCGATGTTAGGTCATTGGCGTTTATAATAAAACTCTTACCTTTGCAGAGAAAAGAAGCATAAAATTTTGGATATTAAGAAAAATATTCGTGACGCTATGGTGGTAAGTATATTTTAGATATTTCTACCTGTGAAATTATTTTCGTTTCCAAATTAAAAGCAAAAGGATTATTTTAAAAAAGCTTTTCCAAATTTTTTACCGATTCTATTTGGACATAGTCTGTCATTGGTGCAATGAAAAATCTCACACCTCCAGTGAAACTGCAGTTACCAGATAACGAACCATCCGTCGACTACATTTTATCGGTATCGGTCAACTTCAAAGAAGAAGAAGATTTTAATGATGTGAGTTTTTTGATTGGTTTTATTTCTGTACTTGAAATGTCGAGTTCAAGATATGCATATGTGATACGAAGACTATTTCTAAACCGAACACTCATTGGTGATAAAAATGTTATTTACGATGTCGTTTTGGTTACAGTAATAATATTCTAAGAACGAGAATTCAATCTAATTGGGTTACTTGCAGGGTTTTTTCGACAAAGTTCTAAATTTGTGGATCGACGAAGGAGTACAACAGTGCTTCCAACGGAGCAACGAATATCAGCTTATCGACTGTGCAAAATAGTGAGAAAACGTCGATGTTCGACTTCCATTTTGATTGTTTATCTCGATGACCATCCGTTAACATATAATTTCCTTTTCAGTTTTCTTGATAAAGTTCATGACATACGAAATTCAAACTATTCTCCCAGCAATCAGGTAGGTGGTTCATTTTACTTGCCAATCCTGCATTATTCTATGTTAGCTAATATAAATGTTGTATGAAATTGATTTATATGAGTATGCTGTCTATTGTGGGATTATTGTTTCCATTACACAGATTTGTACTTTGATGTCAAGCGTGTTATTTGTCTTCCTTTTCATGTTTAGTTTTGTCAATATAAAGAAATACACGGATGTGTATGTATGCAGGTATTGCGTTTGGTAAATTTTAGGTATAAGACCCTGACTAAGCCTCGTATCTTTTACTTGATATTTGTTCTTAGTAAGGATCCATTTATTTTAATGAAGTTTTGAATTTCTTTTATTCATTTCTATAGCGAATTTCTTGAACGGCAATGTATTTAGAGAGAGATCGGCTATTAGCGGCATAGTAAATGTACCGCAATCTGTCGCTTCATTGTGTCACTGCTTACCAAGTAGTTAATTGTGCAAGCACAGGTTCCAGCTATTTTTATCACCTCATCTAAATACAGAACAGTCTATTAACAAGCGACCATATTCAGCGTTGTTGCAATTGTCACCTTTTCATCTTCATTGATATTGCAGGCAGTGTATATTCTTGGCTATTGCTGAACTGAATAGTGTTATTAGATTTAAATGCTGGTTGAGTCATCTATCTCTGCTGCTGTCTCTAGTCATACAGAAATAATAACTCAATCGTATGCCTTTTATAAACGTATATGATTCATTCGTTCATTAATCGGTATTTGCAAACCCATTTTTGTATTAGAACCTTACATTTAATGATAATAATACTTGATTGAAGGTGTTATAAAATGTATCGAATGCTCAATCCGCCTTTATTCTTATTTCTGTTACCATACTTAAAACCTAACCAGAACAAAGCGGGTGAGCTGCCAAAAACAAGTGCTTGATGAATTGCGCACAGTTCATCGTTCAAAATTTCTGATATCCTCCTGTTCATTTTTAATTCCTTGGTTTTATTATTTTATGTAAAATACTGTATTATTATTTGTACTGTCAATTGAATCCAAAATCTGTTGAATCGCGGTCCGTTGAATCCGAGGGTTTGTGGCAGTTACAAATTTCTAGAGATTTTAAAGTTTCAACTGAATTTTTTATTTCAAATCTAGGATTTATTGAGATGTCGTGTCTTGACAAGAGGAATTTTCGAGACGAAGTTTAATGTGGACAGAGTAAAATTCCAGTAAGTAATTGTTATTTTTATGTTGTTGGGAGAAAACAGTACCCAATCAATCTCGGTACAATACTAGAACAAACGCTGTTGTTTGAACGGACGCTAATAAAGCTCGTAAAACTCCGAAACTGGCTTACAAGAATCTCTTACTGGAATACATTGTCTGCCAACGGACTCCTTTGTCTGCGAATTGTAAATCGCAAGCGTATTCTAATTGGTCCCGTTTTCCATTAGAGGATTCGGGAAATTTATTTACACTTTCCGATCTTAAATCAACACCCATAAGAAAATCAAGATAATTGTATCTCAAAAGAATTGTTTCGGAAGAATCCCGTTTTAACTTTGAGAACTGTTACTTGCATGTTAATTGTAAAATATCCGTAAGTGAAGGAGGACGGTGTCCATTACAAAATATTATTTCAGGATGAGAGTATAATAAATTGTGATACCCTTGCTTGAACCTAAATACATACACGTAGACTCAGGGTGTATCAGAAATCATTATGAATACTCTATGAGTGTGCATGCATCAACAGGATGGTCTTATCGGTGATTTAGTATTGGCAACCGTTATTTTCCGTTTATATACGGTTTATATTATCCCACACACTTTTTGCTTACCTTGTTTTCTTTACTGTTTATGTGTATTATCATTGTTCTCGAGAAAGTCTTGCCAGTAACATAAGGATGATACTATTTTTTTTGTTTTGCAGTATGTTTGACGTGGGAGGCCAGCGGGACGAAAGAAGGAAATGGATCCAGTGCTTCAATGGTAGGTCTAAACTAATTGTTACATCCTGTTTTAAGTCTCCACAAGATCCTTAAGCATTCAAATTTTTTTCTTGTGCGATATATACAGGAAAAAGATGAGTATACGCTCTAACCTAGTCCTTTTCAGTGTAAATATATATATTTTCTAGGCTTTAACTTACAGAATTTGTAATGGTATATTGGTACTCTTGTTTGTCTGCTAGAAAATCATCCTTAGGGATTTTAAAATATCCAGAATTGTTGTTGACGTATCGACAATTCTAGATCGGTTTGGTTCAGTGATAATGAGACATCATGTCACACATTGTATTTTAGTTTATGTAACATTGTAACATAACATTGTGTTTTGATTAAACATTGTGTTCGGGCTTTCAAAATTATGCTACTAAATGGAACCTCTAAATAAGTACATCATGGATTCTATTTATAATACTTCTTACCCTGGAAAAATGATGAAAGTAATACTGAAACAAGTATAAACCTGTTTCCGAAAGGTTCATTTTTCCCACTACACGGCCATATATTCATAATCTTCTGGGTTATCGGCAAAAACAATCAAAATGTTCTCCTTACGGGCATACAATGGATAGCTGAAAATTGCGCAATCATGCAAACACGGTCGCGATTTTCAGGGGTAGATCGTACTATAAGTTTTAATTTAAATCACTCACTAAAATAACTAGCACGCAACTTCTAATACAATTATCCTTTTCCTGCCTGCCCTGCTCATTTAAAACTTCCGCGGCTATGTTTGTGTGAATTATAATTTTATTTTTAGCTTTGTTTTATCGTGCCTAAACATATATTCGTTAGTTCTGATTCAGATCTAGTTGAGTTTCCGTTTGTGTTTTGATTACAATGTTAATCATCTGCCAACTTTAGAGCTATGATTATTATGGACACCACCCAACACGCTTCCGTACCAACTCGGTATAAAAAAATGGCCGGCCGTCAATCACCATTTACACTATTACTGTTTAAAAAAATGATTTTAAAGGAGTCTTGAGACAGAGATTCCGGCACCGCAAATCGCGAAGCGCTATGGGAATCGCATAATTAATCTATATATATAGAACTGTGATTCAAAACTGCGAACAATGCAGGAGTATGTGTTACAGTTTATCAGGAAGCCGTTGCTCAGCAAAACAAATTTTCTCTCATGGTGAGCTCCCGTTTGCAGTGGTAATCGCAAAGCGATTAGTTTTACAGAATGTTCACACACCCATCACTTAATTTTATTAATAAATTTTCATAGTGATTCACAAACAAATAAAAAATTTACGTTACAAGTCACAAGTACTGTTATTGTAAGAATTTCATATGGTCACGGTGATGTAAATTAATGGCTTCTCCATTCAGTGGAGTGAAGCAGTCAGAAATTTCAGTAGTTATGGTCAAAAATAATGTAGACCCCAAAGAGAAAATTCATATTTTCTCTCTATTCTTCCATTTCAAATAATTTCATGACAATAACAAGAAAATTCCAGCCTTATCTGAAAGTATATTTACAGGAGTAACTTTTACCTTTGCCAATTTTATAATAACACTAATTTTGAACAGTAAGTTGTGAACGAAATACACGCATACAGAATATTACAGCCAAACTTCTATATGCATTTTTTTGTCGATACAGCTGCTGTTTTAACCAGTTTTAATGATCGAAATGATTTTTATTATAACTCCAATCCTACAATGGAAAATGGATTTCTTGCTTTTATAAGAGCTTTATCCCTGCTGTTGCTATGACCAATACCTTGAAATGCTTTAACGGTTTGCTATTTAAGAAAAACAAACATTTTCTAAGGGTTGGATTGTTTGCTTGGCCTCCAAACACCGTCCACCTTGCGAGACGTAGATAGGTTTCGTATCGGGATAGCTTTCGTAGCCGTTTCTCTTCCTTTCTCTTTTGATCAAATATTCGGTGCTATTTTTAGCACAGCACATCTATGTATTGATCTGATTGAGAGGAACATAGCTACTGCTTGTACACGGCATACCAGTCTGGGAATTAACACTTTTCTAAGCCTTGTCTCACTGCTTAAAGCAGAGAGAAAGAATAGATATTCGAAAAAGGGATAGGGAAACTGCTTTGCTCACTGAATTCGCAGTTTTGTGAACAGAACCAAATCGTTACCTGGAAAAATCGAATTGAGATTTCCTTTACCTTATTACTTCCTTTCTGTTAGTGTATTACATAATAAAAATAATTTGGATAAACTCATATATCATGCTTTGCCTTCTGTTATATTAGTTGTGACGAGATTTTTCCTGTCATAAACTGGGTCTCATCGCAAAAGGCGACCAGTTTGATAGTTTGCTGCTCACAGACAAACTAATTATTTGTTCTGTATGCTACAGATATTTAATTGACTAAAATCAGGAAAATTTGAACCTGTGAATTCTTGAAGGTTGCCTACCGTACTACATAAACTAATGTATAAATCATTGTTTTGATCAATTTTATGCTATAGCCATGAAACTTTAATTCCCTTGTTCTTCACTCAACAGAGGTGACAGCCATCATTTTCGTCGTTGCTAGCAGCAGCTATGACATGGTGTTACGTGAGGATCCTAGTCAAAATCGTCTCAAGGAGGCGCTTGATCTCTTCAAAAACATATGGAATAATAGGTATTTAGTTTTTTTTATTCAAGATATATTGAAAACTGTTTATGTTGTTCTCTTTTAGTTTTACTGCTTGTATGAAATTTTTGCCAAGCTTAAAATCTTTGTAAGGAGTACACCATTGTTGCTTCATCATGGTCTATTTTTAGAAACGAGCGGTTCTGCACCAGGCCGTTTGTCTTACCACATTATCTTTATTACATTCCTGACCTGTTACTGTCATTATGGCATTAAAAATTCCTCCGTTTGTTTGAATAAGAGCGCTGCTCTCGGTCTGTTTCTCTCTCTCCCTCTCCCATAGAGAATGAATAAGGAATTAGTGTTACCTCTCTTGTGTGTATATGCATTCTGTTAATAGCCAGTCTGTGCTATAAATAGAAGCCCTACATAAATACCCCATAATCGTTCTCACTCTTCTTTTTTTTCCCTTCCTACCAATACATCCACTTGCGGACAAGAGAGAACCTTGTGCTTTTCAAACAGCTCGGGCTGAGTGAAAGGAAAAAAAAGGGGAGAAATGATGTACCAGATCATGAGCTGATTGAAATTTCTTAGAAATCAGACTTACATGTGCTGACATAGGGAATGATACTATAATGCTATTTATATAATATATGATTTATATATCTTGCCATGCTTCATTCGTAGTTCGACTTGTCGGGATCATGTTACCAGGGTTACTGGCAATTTGAAATTGGCCCATGAATACATTCTGAAATAATATTCATATAATTATCAAGTTTTATCATTCGAATGTCGGTCTAGGAAGTTTTTTCCACATAGAATAACCGAGGATATGCTTTAAGTTCTTCCAATGTTATTTCAGGTGGTTGCGGACAATATCTGTTATCCTATTTCTAAACAAGCAAGACTTGCTGACAGAAAAGGTTCTCGCAGGCAGGTCGGTCCTCGAACACTATTTCCCCGATTTTGGACCATACCGTATCCCTCACGACGGTAAGTTGGTGGAATTTTCTTTTTATGCTCCTTACCCTTTGTTTCCGAGCGCCAACCTTTTTGTCTACAAACGAACCCGTAAATTATTCATGAGCGCTTACCTTGCAACGGCGCCCGACATCGTGGTCTTCTGCCGTTGGGTTTTTCCACCGCTACGTACGTCGTTTCACACTTGTCTTTTGCGTTTTCAGCGACTCCCGACGAGAATGAGGAACCAAGAGTGACACGAGCAAAGTATTTTATTCGCGATGAATTCTTGGTGAGCAACTTAGTAAACGTTGAGTTGTTAATTTCCATCCTATGTGTACTTAGTTCTTTGATTCATTATAGCAGACTCACTTCACAGATAAAATCAGTGGATGTGATAAATCATTATTCAATTAAACTAATTTACAGTTACACCAAATGAATTCTGTCGCCATTCATGTTAATACACCGTACTTATGTACTGGGTTTAAGAAATGCCTTGTTTGACGAGGAGATCAATGAGCAAAATATTCATTCTTTTGAATCCTCATAAGTAGCGAAGTACAAAACAGGCAAACAGGCAGAAAGGTACAATAAAAATTATATCGTAATCGGGAGAAAATTTCGTACTGTTTATGTTTCCTTTAACCTAGATCATAGTGAATTTGATATGGCATTATGTCACAGTAGTACAGAATTCTCCTAGATTTTCACACTTTTAATTATTAGAGATTAATTCTGCACTGGTGGTGATGTTTTTATTCCTTAAACCACTGTTTCCCATTAAATGTAAATAGGCTGAAACTATTCCCAATCATGAGATTATTCAGCAATACTTGAAAAAATTCGGATCTCAAGAATTCTACATTCTGTGCAATGTTACCATATCACCGACTGGTACAGAATCCTGAACGAACTAGCAGTTTCCTATCCGAATACTTGTAATAACTTGTTTTGAATTGTTTTTAACACCCCTCCATTTTGCAGCGATTAAGCCAGACAGGTGATGGGCGCCACTACTGTTATCCACACTTCACATGCGCGGTAGACACTGAAAACATCCGAAGGGTGTTTAATGACTGTCGAGATATTATTCAGCGTATGCACTTAAGGCAATATGAATTGTTGTGAATCCGACGATGCGTTTACCGGAAAAGGCCGCGTCCGAAGTGAGAGAAAGAAAAACGAGAAGAGGAGAACGATTCACAGCATTTTCGTTGTTAATATCTCGTTCGTAACTTTAGGACGAAGAAACAAAAAAGACCTCTCTTGAAACCGACTCGAGACTCGCCCTATATAGAAATAAAAACACGATGCTCGAGTCTACTCAACTTTATTTCTTTCTTGCGAGAGGTGACAGAGTCGTTTTTATTTCATGCGGACGTGCACGCACCACGCAACGGTACGGTAAGAAATTCGGAAAGCCCATCCTACCCCGTTTAGGACGCGCCGCTTCTCTCTCTTTCTCTCTCTGTCTTTGGACTATCATTAGGAAATTTTTCTCGATATCTGTCCGGTATATACGTTTTTACAGTCGATGATCACATATCTACTATCTATCGATTTGGTGTACCGCCGTTTACGTATAGAGTCTTGTTATATTGTTCTACTACTACTTACGACGATTATTTAATTACCGTTGTTGAACTATTTTCGAATGGCCGCTAGGGCCCCCTCGTTTTAGCATCGGGTATCCGTGTTTGGTCGTGTTTTCGCCCCGGGTCGGCAAAGGTGATTTATGTTTGATTTTCGCAGTTTTTTTGGGTATTCGGTATTTCATATTCCACAAGCTTCTTTCAAATATGTTCTACGATATTATATGGTAATTTATTCTATGTGTTATCTTTCTATAGAACAGGTCACCAGTGCTGTAGAACGCCGCTCTCATTTTTCTGTTACCTTTACTTCAATCACACTGAATCGTCCCGGCATTATTAAATAATAACAGCGAACTCTAGTTAATACTAGCTAATACTTTCCAGCCCTTTTCCAGTGACACTGCACTCTAGCTCACATTTGTTAAGAACAAATTCTGTACGAGAAGCAAAACATTTTTGGGTGTTCCCACATCGCTCCTAACATTATATAGAACCTATAATTTGAATGCTAATCGAAAACTACTATAATACCTATCTAGATATAAATAAAACATTATCTGCTTTTGTTTTTTTGTCAAATCCAATTTCTATTACATTTATCACTGGTATGTGAACAAGGAAAAGTCAATTTAAATGTTTTTTTTTACCGGGACCTGGGATTTTCTTCTACTCTTGACTTTTTACATTGTGTTATGTTTGGATTTTAGGTGCGTATTGCTATACTGATATCGGTACTGTAACGACATCATAGAAAACTTCCTGTCTTTACTTCCGTTGTCCGTTTCCCCTGACTGACATTGTCCATTCACCTGAGTTAGTTTTGGCCTCACTCTGTCTTCAAAAAATATCCATAAAGATTGCAGTTTAAACACCATAAAACTTGCGCATGTGCACTTACCTAATTTTAAACTTGTTGTTATAAGCCCGGATTCCCCACGAAATAAGGTTACCATTTCTTTTGCTTCAGTTGACGGACCAGGAAATTTTTCAAGGTTTTATTTTCTCGAGACAATTGTATCACAAACCGTTTCTTTTTTTTGAGATATCATTTACCTGGGTTCACTTTTCTGTATGATGATGAATCGCATGTCTTTGGGCCCCTGGCTCCGTTTTCAAGTGAAGCTCCCAGGATTCCTAAGTAGACACTACATACCTATTTTATATCTAGACTGACGATAGTAAATGCCGTCTAGAACTATTTTATTATTTGCACAGGTATTGTTTTTATCCTAACTGAATCCTCTAAATCACCCTAATAGTCTTGATGGAAGGAGGGTGGGGCTGTCACGGAACAAGACTGTATCTGTGCAATCTGCCAAGTCCGGGCAGATAGCCGTTACCAAAATATCAGTTCACTCACTCTGTCGAATTGGTTTGGTAATTTGCATATGGCATTGTTATTTATTTTCACGTTCCTTTGAATTACTCCTACTCTTTAAAAGTTTTTTGTTTTCATCGTATAATATATTACATTTCTGTGCATCCATCCCACTGTTCAATTCTGGCTCTACATGGATCAGTGTGATTGTTGTAATTTAATGCAAACGTTTAGTTATACTATACTGCTCACTTTTTTAATGGATTGTCGTTATTATTATAATTATTGATATTATTATTATTACTAGTATTTTTTATTGACAGCCTACATGGATGAGACGATTGGAGTGGTTACATTTTTCAAAACTATCCCCCCACAAAAAACTATCCCAGATACCGTTTTAAACTGGTAAATGCATGATTTTAATCATTTTATGGGCAGTTTGCACACACCATGAATTTAACACAAGAATACTCGTGATCCAGAGCCTGAAAAGTAACTTCCAAAATTAACTTGAAATAATTTATTCATACATGTCTATTTGATCCTTGGTAAAGTTGGTCCAATTTTCAGCACAATGCCTCGAAAAGCCTTCGAAAACCACTCCGGTCTTACGTTCTTGTACCTATGCCGAGACCACCGGCTCTATTTTTGTGTCCGTGTACAGGGAAAAGCCCCATCCAGAGACGTTTTATCACATTACTTTGATTTTATTTTTATCTCGTGTAATATCCGACCAGAGTTAATGGGATACGCATGAAAATTTACAATAAAAACTGATTATGAGACTTTTAATGTATTAAATCAACTCTCAAGGTATGGAATGGTAACTGAAATGGATTGCTGCCAACCAATTCTTGTGTTTCATGGAAAAAACATCCGGTGCTATTTACGTTGAGTTATTTGTCCTGAAAACCCCCATGGAAAGGGGCTAGAGTTTTGTTCATGGATTCGTTATATGAAATTCTGCATTCATTGGTCTATCATATACCATGGCTTCCCAAACTGTGGGTCGCGACCCCGCAGGGGGTCATGCGACGAGATTTAGCGGTCGCAAAGAGCACCCCAATTGGAAATAGATTTTTTCGGGGTTAACCTGAATCAATCAACCCATATTTTTCAGGAAATGTTAGTTTATGTATTAAGTCTCATATGTGCTAATTATAGCGTGATTGGATAATCATAAGTTCATTTATAAGCGTTGATTGTACTTTGCCATCTAGCGGTTGGAATTATTTACTTCACTTAACGGTTATAAATGATCCAACAGTGACATCTAGCGGTTGGAAATTATTACTTCACCTAACGATTATAAATGAACTTCTAATAATCCAATCACGCTAAAATTAGCACATACGAGGCTTCATAGATTAACCAGCATTCCCTGAAAAAGTTGATTATCATATGTGTTAATTTTAGAGTGATTGGATTATTAGAAGTTCGTTTATAAGCGATAGGTGAAGTAATGTAAAAATTTCCAACCGCTAGACGCCGCTGTTGGATCATTTATTACCGTTAAGTGAAGTAAAAATTTCCAACCGCTACCCCCCAAAGTACAATCAACGCTTATAAATGAATTGGAAATATATTTAGGGGGGTAGGGAATGTTGATAAATCTTCCAGGGAATGTTGATTTATGTATAATGTTGCATATGTGTCAATTTTAGCGTAATTCGGTTCATTTCTCAGCGTTTATTGAGCAGTAACCCGGAAGCTATCCTTTCTAACTTCCAAGACCCGGCTGCTCAGGTATTCTGGGTATTTAATTTGTACCAGTTGGTTCACGTCAAGTTTGTGTTTGCGGTTTAGCCATGGCTTCTAAAATCGTAAGTTTTAAGTTCCGTATGTATTCGAATTGGCATTTCCTCATTTCGTTATTCTTTATACGTGTTGTAGACGACTGGGTTGGTTGGATTGGCTGTGGAAGCAAATCCTCGTCAAAAACTCATGAATTATTATGCAAGACTGCTTGGCATATTGAATGCAATGCCACAGGAAGCAGAATATCGAAAGAAAACAGAAATACTCACCAAGCAAAGACTTGATTCTGTAAATAAAGTAAGTAAATAACTCTTCCTCTTCCTACGGTCCGAATTTTAGTGTCGGGCAAGTGCCAGGACCAGTGGTCTACAAACCTGTTGCATCAGGGACCCCTCATCAAGCTTACATGGGTATTAGTTTTGTAGTGAGTTCCCTGGCTACTGAACTAGTGCCATTACATGCAAAGGTAACAATAGCTGACTGGAAGAAAATAACTGAGCTTTCCATATATAATAGTCTTGACCCTCATTTGACCTCTCGACTTGATAGTTGTGAATATTCCGTATTCAATTTGTAGACGACCGATATCAGCGTTCTTGAGAAAATGATAGGGGCTGGTCAGATTGAATTAGTTCTCCAAGAAGCCAGAAACGAAGTAAAACTCGCACAAAAAATGGCTGCATGGAAACCGTGGCAGCTATTGCGACAGGACGCACCACCGGGGCAATGGGATTGGCCATGATCTGATTGACGTGTTGATAGAGTGTATTTATTATTTCTTAAATTTCTCCTAATAAATTTGAAACGCACAAAATACTGGTAAGGCAGCTTTTCTATTGATTTATTCTGGTCTCATATCAGTCTTAGCAAACTCAAAGAAATTATTTAGAAATGTATGTAACTGTATGGACTATATTAGTTCTTCCACTTGCTAAGGGCTGAATTTTATTTGCTTATTCACTCGAAAAAGGGTGCATTGATCTTGAGAAGTCATTTAAATGTATTTCAAAGACGAAGCAACAATTGGAATTATAGCTCGAAATAAATCACAATATATGACGCGCTGGAATCTATGAATTCGTTGGTTTGTGCAGTTTCGGTCTTCTTTAATTACTTAATTAATATCTCTGACCCCATTTGCAATGCTTCAACTTACCGGGAATGAACACCAGCCATCATCTGCGGAGAATTGTACGCTTTCATGCCGGTACGAAGTTGGTGGATTAAAGTGTTCATGGACACAATAGCTTCTAACTACAGAAACCAGATATATTGAAATGAAATCTCTTTATACTTGAGGATATTTGTATATCCTTAAGGGGGAAAGATTTTACCTCTGGAGGAGAAGATTGTATGGGAGTAATTCGATCGAAAAAAGGATGGTATATTGACATTTCAAGCGAAGAGCATTTGTCCTCGTCTGTGATAAATTTCAGAAGCTGTTGAAGTAGAGGACAAGTATTAGCTTAAGAGAATATGATGAATCTATTAGCAGAATTGTAGTTTCTACTGATAATAAACATACCTTACAATCACAACATTATCTCACCTGTAGTATCTCTTGCTTGCCGCTTTGTCTCAAGTATTGAAAGTGAATTTCTCGAAGACTACCTTCAGTGAGCATTGTCTCTCTATGGGCAGGATTACTGTATACTTCTGCATAATTCACAGGAAACCCAGTGCTCATTTCAAAAATGAATTTTGCTGTTAAACAAGTTTAATATTTGAACATTAGCGATCATAAATACACATCACTAACGGATTATTTTTTGGAACCGTTTAACTCACTTTAACTTAACTTTATCTTTACAATAAGCAGTTAACATACCGACAACATTAAGTCCACATCGTTGGTTTGCTTCATCAGATAAACTGTCCCTCGATTTAATTCTCAGAAGTTCTATCTCAAAGCCACTGAGCATACATATACCTTGCTTCACCATCACATTACCCGCATGCAACCACAAGTAACACTGATCAGGAAAAAAAATTCAAAAAAATAGATAATTTCTTAGATGCAGAAAATAATTCTTGTAACCTTTTGCAGTGGATATCCCAACTTGTGTAAAAAGATGACACCGAGTAAAACTTGCTTCGCATACAATCCAATTTTTTCCACCGTCATGGGTTTGGAATAGTCATATGAATTGCTATCCTTGTGGTTTTCAGTTTTTATTGCATGGAAAGGCTTCTGCGAAGTAAAATAAAACAATTCAGCACTCAAATGGAGACTGATTTCGAAATGTATATCCAATCAGCATATAAAATCACTAATTATTTGATTTTTAATTCTGTATTTGGTACACACATATGTAATGGTTAGATTTTCATCATTTGGATCGAATCACTTAATCATTTCGAATATGCTCAATCAGATGTATTGGATGAATCATCTTTTGCTGTTTTTCATATTGCTATTCTAGTGACATACCACACCCAACATCATGTCCCTGACAGACCCCTGGGAGGTATATTCGTTCACTATGAGTAAGGTTTCTCGTTCTGCTAGATATTTCAGATCGACCACGGGCCAAATAAAAGGACACATTTCATCCTTGACGCTGTATAAATAAATATAGTTGCTTGTACACCCACACAACTTACTGATTTAATTAAAGCATTTTTGTTACAAGTTATGTATTTGAAGGATGAAGGATTGTAGCAATTGATTTTACTGAAATAATAATATACATGGCCAAGTCTTAGACTACCACCATTCGACTTCAGTTTTGATAAGGAAATATTCTGAAAGTGGAAGGGAGTAAAAATCAAGATTATATCACTGTTCCATAGTGGCTGTCATGATTCCTACTACTTTTCTTTTAAAACTGAATAAACATAGAAAAACACGTAATACTCAACGTTAACAAAATATCAACAATGGCTTTCATCAGGGAATGATGTTGAAGTTTTATTGCAGGCGCCATTTTGGGTCTCCACATCACTTTTACAACGCATTTCCTGTTCTTGTGATCTGATAAAAAAAGTCTTGAAGTTACAGGTAGACTTGTCACTGGCGCTTTAATTTACCTAAACTTAAAGTCTTGTGCTTACGGCGACCGAGGTTTTCGAGTTTTGCCATCAAGTAGAATGCTTTTGATGCTTTTATAGCATCAGTGACTGAAAATATTCAAGTACATAGATATTACTTTTCAGATTCGGAGCTTCTTTTGTATTATTAAGAACTGATAAGTTACAGGTGTATAGGAATCATAAAACCTTGTTGATGACAGGTTCCCAAATAAACCATTCCGGTTTTCTCACGAATGTATATCTGACAGCTCATAATCGCATGATCGAGTCCACCTAATGAGAAATTTTGGGGTTGATTGTGGTAATTGAATGTAATGCATCCTCTAAAGTATTATTCTCAATTCTTACCTCCTGTTGATTCTGGAATAGTCAAAGTGTTATAGGATGTTGTTAATAAGGATGAGTTCTCGTTAATTATTGGATAGGATTCTCGCTTTCTTTTGCTTCGCACATGAAAAATGAAAATACAAAACTAGTATGGCTGTTTCAAAATCTCTGGAAAACAGTTACAGGTTAGCATATATATATCCATGCAAGAAACAAACTTGCAACTGCATAAATTAAAACCATAAACTTGAAAGAAATTTTATATTGAGGTTGTTTTCCTTACTCTAATTACTGTAAGTAACCATTACCGGAGTCCCGTATACAAGCTCATTTGGGTTTTGTTTCAAGGCTTAGTGTTATTGGTTAGGTCCATAAGTAGTCTC